>VKOC01023752.1:0-32065 GCA_009364415.1 Spea multiplicata
AGAGACAGGAAGCCGAGGTCTGAGGTGCCAGACCTCAGGCTTCCCTGCTCCCTCATCACTACGCGCCGGCAATCGATGCCGAGCGCCGGGACATGACGGCATCCCTGCGCTCGGCATCAATAGCCGGCGCCTAGTTATTAGAGAGCAGGGAAGCCGAGGTCTGAAGTGCCAGACCTCGGGCTTCCCTGCTCCCTCATCACTACGCGCCGGCAATTGATGCCGGGCGCCGGGACATGACGGCATCCCTGCGCTCGGCATCAATAGCCGGCGCGTAGTGATTAGAGAGATTGGTGGCTTCGTGGGAACCTCCGGCTTGGTAAGTACCCGGCGTATAAGACGACCCCCCACTTTTAAGAAGATTTTTTGGGGTTAAAAAGTCGTCTTATACGCCGGAATATACGGTACATGTAATATTATTTGAGTCATCCTTACCAAATTCGGGAGGTTGCAGCCACACAAGATGCTGTCACATGGACAATAAAGTTATTTTGTCTATGAAAACCATGAGGTAGGTTATTGCAGTATGCATCTGGGGCTTGATTCATTGACCTATCTAAAGTCCTGGTTTTGAATAGTTACTAAATTTTGTCCCCGTTATCTCTATTTTGGAACTTTCAATTCATTAAATCAGTCAATTCCAAATCAGATCTTAATTTCCCGAACTAACATTTAATAGGGCACTGTCAAAAACAGAAAAATGTAAATATTCAGTCCAATGAGATCACTGCAAATGACGTTTTTATATTAATTTTTTAGCTCATTGATTAGTATCAATAATATATAAAATAGTAATCAATCATAATATAAAAAGTCTTAATGGTTTAACTCCCCAATTTATGTGCAACATTATTAGTAAGTACAGAAATTCCCTACATACACAGGTTTATAAAATTTTGGATAGACACATTTTAAAACTTTTGAGTATGGTGGAGTGAAGGTTTTAATTCTATATTTAAAGTGGGAGACGTACACAGCGTGGAATTTTTTATACTTATATATGGTCTTTTTCACTTTCTTATGATAAGATTTTTTCTTTGAACACAGAATATAGCCCCGCATTCCTAATTACAGTACTTCAACCAGCAGGGTGGTCTGGATAGACCCTCTGGGGTCCCTACTATTTGGTGTCTGAATAGAAGTTTGGCAAGCTATTTATTCAGACAGTTACTCATACAGTTTTATCATATTGATCCTTAATTTTATTTCCACAGGTCACATGGCAGGCGACCACACAAGACTAGAATTACACCATCTTGAGACTGGCATTATGACTGAGCGCCGATTTCTTTCAGCCCCACCCTCAAACTTCCTTGGTCACCTGACTGCTCTCCGTTATAATGGGGCTCCTTATCTAGATTTGTGTCAAGATGGTGAACTTGGCAGAAGATGTGAGCTCAATGCACGTGCTGGTGGCCTCAGACCACTGTTGGCTGATCCTGTGGTCTTCCGATCTGGTCCTGCGTACTTGGCCCTTCCAAGACTTCAGGCTTATGCTTCAATGCACCTCCTGTTCATGTTTCGTGGACGTCATCCAGATGGCCTCCTGCTTTATAATGGAGGGCAGGGTCCAGATTTCATTGCAGTAGAACTTGTCAAAGGGTAAGTGATTTTGAGATTTTACAGAAAGCTAACAAACTTACAGATAAGTACATTTTTACCTTTAATTTAAAATAATTATTGTTCCCCACAAACATAACTATAAAGAAGGCTACCTCAAACAATGATTTTCCAGGCAGTAAAATAATTATGCTGCATTTCCACTAAGGGTACATCTCTTAAGATAATGTTAAATTGTAAATTGCTACGAATATTCCTAACTATGGCATGTTAAAAAAATAAATATCTTAAATATTTGTGTATTTTTTAATGTCTTCCTAAAATAGAGATTTTACCACATGACAGTATAATGATGATTTAATTCCTAAACTCCCACAGGTACAATAATCCAACATATAGTTAAATGTTTAATGTACTGGTATTAACTGTGACGATATAATACACACCTAACACATAAAACATTAAGGTTACAGGTCATGTAACTGGACAGAGGTACTCACTGTATTAGATTTGAAATTTGGTGGTTAATTATCATTTCATTCTTTTGTCTAATCTAATTCTGTTGTGATAGCATATCTGGATTATTGCATTATCACTCATTTGTTGCTTCATTGTCCTAATCCCTTCACTGGTCATAGCTGGGCACTAAACCCCCAAGGTTTATTTTTTACCCTCCCACTATACTACACACAAGTAGAGGATTAACAGTGTATATATATATATATTATATATATATATATATATATATTTATTTTCTCTTTATCCCCCTTTTATTTCTCGCCCTTTTCCTTTTCTTATCTCTCTTCCTCACTCTCTCTCCTTCCTCCCCCTCCTTCTTCTGTCTTCTCCCTCTACCTTGTCCACATCCTCATTTCCTCCTTCTGTGTTGAAGAACTTTCTGCACAATGTGCCATACTTCTCCTGAAACCTAGCACTTGGGAGTGGGAGACAAAAAGCCTTCAAAGCTGCAAAAGAAGAAATGCAACATTTATTAGGAGGGGTTTCTGATTCATTAGTCATCTATACAGATCACAAACATGTAGATCTTTGAACTGTTGGATAACGTAAACCACATCAGGCTTGTTGGCAACAGTCTTTCTCCAGGTTCTGTACATATCTTCCTACTACTGCTGAAGCTGCTGTCCTGGCAGCCTTCTGTGGGATTTGCTATGTTCATAGTAATCTATTTACCACCAACAAACCAAAAGATTCAATTGAGTTCTTGTTTTAAGTCCTACCCCCAAGAAGACTAGTCTTTTTTTCTCACTGGCAAGTGATTAATTGTATGCTGCATCACAGAACCAACATGCTACTTTCTCCCTCTAGTTGTTGTAGAATTTGCATAGGTGACAATTCTAACTGTTGTTCCTGTCCCTCTTCTTTTTGTGTTTGACCTGTCTTTGGGCTGCCTGTTGGTTTTTGACTTGTCAGCCTTATTCCTCTCCTAAGAACATTGCCGTCTGACCTTGGAATGTCCAACCTTGAAGGTGCCTCAGCCCTTCAGTACGTTGTCGCAGACTTCTCGACTTGGCTCTCTGCTACTGGGATTCAAAACTTGTTTAAAGTTGACAACTGCTTCCTCTGAATGGGACCGGCTATGTTCTTGTAATCATTAGATGTGTTTTTAGCAGTGTATGGTCACCCTGCTTAAGCAAGAACTCATATAGTGCTCCTCCACCATTTTACAATGTCTCACGCACACAGGGGAATATCAGAAGGAAATATACCTACTTGTTGCTAGGGGCATGACCTGGATGAGAATAGTGACAGCTTACCCTTCAGTAAGCTGAGCATCATAAGTAGACAGGTAATTGTAGAATACTGACCAGGCTGTAAGTCAACTAACAAATAAACATAAGATTGCAGAGCTTCACCAACTGTGCAAGTGTACATGCAAATAGCCTCTAAGACAGGCAAACAAAAAAACACAGGCAAACAAAAAAATGTTGTGTTCTGCTGTCTGCAGGTTCTCGCATTTAACATGTGAAATCTTTTAAATGGTCTGAATAACTACATCTAGTGGGATGAACTCTTGAGTCTGGGGCTCTGTGCCTCTCAGGCTTCCTGAGTCTGCAAATGATTATAGACTGGGGACTGTTTCTTTTCTGGCTGTTTCAATTTAATTTGTATTTACACATTTGGGTGCAAATTTGATGGTTGATATTCAGTAGGCCAAACTCTTTGCCATATATCATCTTCATTAGATTGGTTGATATTCAGTAAGCCAGACTCTTTGCCATATATCGTCTTCATTACTTTCATTGCCACACAATGAGATATGTCTTTATCCAGAGAAGGACGCCAAACATGTTTTCTAGCTTTCCATTTTGTATCCAAGAGCCCCAGGGTAGAAAACATATGGACGCATCTGGGAAGTAAAAGCTCAGCCATGAAACAGTAGACCACGCACACTCATAAAGCCATGCTGTTGAATGCTGTTGAACCGTGTAGTAGAGCCCTGCGTGGGACTGCTTTTTTAATCCCGCTCCCGCTGATTTTTTGCCCAATCCCGCCCGCTCCCGCAATGTGGGTGTTCCGCTCCCGCCACATTTGTGGCCAATCAAGCCCACCTCCTTACCTGAACTGCAGATTTCCCGTGCAGTCCCGCAAGGCTGCCCTCGAGTTGCTCCCTCACAGCGTCTCTTCTCTTGCTCCACCCAAGAACAAGGCGGAGTGACGGGAAGTGACGTCACATCACGTGACTCCGTTTTGTTCCTGGGCGGAGCAAGAGAGGAGACACTGTAAGGGAGTTGCAAGAAGGCAGCCTTGCGGGACTGTGCAGGATTACCAGGACCCGCAAGTACAGTGCCTGACCTCCCTGACCTGCAACCCCCGCAAGACTGCCCCCCAATGCAGTCCTCTACCGTGTAGCACATGCAAAATACCTGTAGCATCACTCACTGCAGAGTTTTCTGGAAGCAACATCAGCACAAGCACTGTCCATCGGAAGCTTTGTGAAATGGGTTTTCATGGCCAGGCAACTACACACAAGTCAAAGATCACTATGTGCAATTCCAAGCATCAGTGGTAATGTTAAAAAGGACACCGCCACTGCACTCTGGAGCTGGGGAAACATGTTCTCTGGAGTGACGAATGTGGGTTTGTCAGATGCCAGGAGAGGGCTACCTATCAGCATACATAATGCCTATTAAAAGGTTTGGTGAAGGAGGGGTATTGTTCTGGGGCTGTTTTTCAGAGTTTGTGCTTATTCACCATATGAGCACAGCATTCCAAACTGACTTTGAAAAACTCACGGTTGTCTCTGTTTATCGTTAGCTCAAACTCAGATGTAACTCACTGTAAGACAGCCTCAACATTTTTTATTTTATATATATATATATTGAAACAGTGTCTAAATTGAGGCTGGATTTCAAGTTGTAAATATGCCTGGTGAAACTTAGTATATTCTGTAGTATTGATTTCTGTGATGCCTCCAGACAGCACCCGTTGTGAATTAATGCCCCCACACCCTTGTATATTGCTCCCAGCCAGCCCCACATCATGTATTTATGTCCCCCAGCCAGCCCCCCTTTAGTATTATGTCAGCCCTGGCACCTAGATTGCATCCACAGGACTTGTCTAGCACCCAGACTGGAAGCATAGGACTTACCATCCTTGCCCCCAAACAGCCCCCCTGTGACATATTCACCTCAAACAGCCCCCACTTACACATCCATGCTATCACACACATATTCATTTATTTACTCATTCACAAATACGAATTCACTCATCCACAGATACTTATTCACATATACTCATTCACAAATATTCCCTCATAAAGATACTCATTCATACACCCTCACCCACCCCCTTACCTGAACTGCAGGTCTCTTGGTGCTGCTCACGCAGGGGCTGCTGCTTCCCTCTGTGTTACATTTTGTACGAACAACTTTTGTTTTCCATCCAGGGGAAGTAAGGATGCATCAGAGTCATGTGACGTAACCTAACATGACTCCACTGGGTTCAAGCTTCCCCTTGGCGGTACAAGAGATGTTGCTTGTACAGGTAAGCAGCAAGCCCCTGCTGAAGGGTTCATGGGGGTCACCCGGGCCAGCTAGAGATTTTGCGCGTCTTGTTCGGCTGGACTTTACCCAGCCCTGATTTAAAGATAGTTGGTTCCAGTCCTGCACAGTCATTACTGAAATTGCACATGAAGTGTCTGTTTCTTAATGTACCTAGGATACCTGTGCTGAGAAGCAAATCCATTTGGTGTGACTCAGCTTTCCACACTCAAGTGAAAAGCTTGAACTGGCATATGGTAGCCATGTGTCTCTTGTCCCCACATTGAAAACATACTGAACAATAGGTAGATGTCTGTGAAAAAGGAGCACTTCATGATTGATGATGTGGCTGTTGCATAGATATTTTGAAAATGTATCTGTCAATTATATAAACTGTGGCTATATCAGCAACATGTTTGAAGGTTAAATCTTCTTCAGTCACAAGTCATTTCTAGGCTGCTATGTCTGCCAGACCGATAACAAACTTATCTCTCATTGCGGTCAGCAAACCTGCAAAAGCTGGCTAGTTTATTGAGATTTACTACATGTGTTTTCACATGCTCACCGGGTAGTTTTAGCTTAGGGCTCTCTGGTGTTTCTAGTGGTTTCCGTAGTAATCTGATAGTTCTCCCAGTGGCTTGGATGTTGACTTTTCTGGTGACAGTAAGTCCTGCAAAACACCAAGTAGCCCAATAGTTGTAAGAAAAACTGTCACTTTCTTCACTGCTGCAATATAGTTCAACCCAGGCATCACATTTATTAATGTCAATGATTTTGTTGTTAGCAGTGTATGGTCACCTTGCTTAAGGTGGTCTGATTAAACCACACTAAGTCTGTAGTACTTTAGAATTTATTAAGACCGTTAGAAGTCGTACATTTAAACCTCGTAGAATAGTCTGGGGCTTAGATCTTATTAGTTGTGCAGCTTGCATCCATTCATGAGTATCCCACTTTTCTTTACATGGGCTGTTACATTACTAATCAACCACTTTACAGTTGCACACACAAATACACACAGGAAAAAATCAACCAGAAATGCACCCTGTTTTTAGCCCTGGATGAGCCTGAAGTAACCTTACAAGACCTGTTTCTTTAAAATACTGATTAGGCTGTATAGTTGCCACCTACCTAGCAAAATTCTGCCCATAGTTGTGGGTCGGTGAAGGTGGATCCACAAAAGGGGCAAATGTTGCATGGACCTACAAGATTGAGGTTCAGGCCCTAAGTACATGTACTCCCTGACAGTGGTACATCACAACCCCACCATTAGATGAGCCAGATGCAGATAGTAGTACAGAATGACATCTGTTATTATATAGTGATCCAGACACTGAGGGTGCTACAGTATAATTCTTATCATTAAATAGTGATCCAGACATAGATTGTGATACACTAAGACTGTGGTACAGCATAACTCCCACTGAGCCAGGCACTGATTGTTGTGCACCCTAAATCCAGTCACTATATAATGAGGCAGTCATTGACAGTCATGCAGCAGAACTCTCATCTCCCATCATCATCATCATCATTTTTGTTTGCATTTCTTACCTTTTTCACTCTCAGTCACACTACTCACACTACTCATTTTCTCACACTCTGCCTCACTCTCTCATGCTCGCTCACTCTTACTCACACTCTCAGTCTCTCCCTTAATGCCTGCCTACCGCCTCAGCTTACATGCCCCTGTCTGCTTTTCCAAAGCTCTTTTTCTCTTTTTCCTCCCATCTGTTTTTTTCTGTCCCATCACATATTCACTTCTGTCTTCACTTTTTCATTCTTCTCCTTATCTCCTTCTTTATCTGTCTTTTTTTCTCTTTTGATTTCTCCCCTCTTTACTTTAATTCCTTTTTTACCACCTCTTAACCTTTTCTTTTTTCTCTCCCTCTTTTTATTCTGTCTTCTCTCCTTATTTCTTTGTTTCTTCATCCTTTTTTCTTCTTTCTCTTTCATACCTCACACCCATGACACCTTACTCCCATCACATCAAACCCTCATTACATCTAGCTATCACAACTCACCCCTATCACACCTAGCCATCACATCTCACACACCTATCACACATTACACCTCAATCCCATCAAATTAAGCCATCATAACTCACATCCATCACACACTAACTAATTTCCCCCCCTCTAACCTTGAGACCTAGTATCTCCAGCAGATGCAAAAGACAGTTGGCGTGCCAAAATAGAGACACTCGGATGGGAGGATGAGAGAGGTGGTAGATCAATAGCTTATCCCTCATCTGTGTTATCCCTCATCTCTATTTGTAATGGCAGCTAAAGAAGGAGCTCTGCCCTTTTGAGGGAGTGTGTTCACTGGTCCCCTCATTGCAAAAAATACCAGCTTTGCATTACATTTTTTTCTTTACTAATGATGGCACCAACTTCAAAAGGCTGGCTACCAGCTGTGCTGGTACAATTACAGCTGGGTGGCAACCCTTACGGTAATTGAAGACTTTAGGGACAGCAGGGGCAGTCCCCAAGGGTCACTTCTAATGCTGAGCCAAAAAGCTTAAGTGAAAGGTCAAGTGGGCTGCTGGTATCATAAATATATGTGGTGCACTTGGGGAAAAAGTGTATTTGATACACTTAGAAAGAAAATATTTTTTACTTATTAAATAGAAATCAGCTAAGATACAATGGTCTGTGTAACTAAAAAACTTGGACCAGTGCTGGTATGAAACAATCCAGCATTGAATGAAACTTTAAATGTCTGTCATGTCAACTAATTTCAGAAGCCTGTCACTGTCTATACTGAACATTGTGTGTTGTGGTAGCCAAATACCTGGTGTCTATAGCCTCTAAGTGCTTATTATTATCGATAAACCAGTTTTAAAAACCCAAGAAATTAGTGTTTAAACGTTAGCAAATGTGTTAAGTGCAAGTGGTTTAGCTCTAGAGTATTATCGCAGTCCAATAAGTTGCTATCAATAGGTCATAAAGTCATAAGGGACCCAATATGTTTTTCAGCAGTGCCGTATAACTTTTGTTTATTTTTCCCATTTTAATAGTTTCATATATTTTCCATGATTAATGATTCTCCAATTTAAATCTTCACTCTTTGAATCTATAGGTATATACACTATGTGTTTGATCTTGGCAATGGTCCCTCATTGATGAAGGGGAACTCTGAACGACCTCTGAATGATAATCAATGGCACAGCGTCGCAGTGTCCCGAGATCCTGGCAATGCTCACACACTAAGAATTGATGGAAGAACAGTTACACAACACTCTACAGGAGCAAGTAATTTGGATTTAAAAGGTGAGAAAGCACAAGGGGTCTCCTGCACATCACATACAAGATACCAATGTGCCTATTACACCATTTGAAAAACTAAACTAATCATTGGGGAATGTGTTTATACAAACTATGCTTTCTGTATATATAGTGAGATTAGAAAGATTTGTTGCACACATAAACAACACTGTGTTTAATACTTTTTGTATGTGTCGTCAGTCGTTTTTCTGGCACTGCAAGGGTTAAAATAAACAGAATATATTCCCAGTGTTTAGTACACCACATTCTCCTGTGCTCATTGCCTTTTAGTTTACAACTTAAACTCAATTTGTGACATGGAGTATGCAGTAAAGGATAAATGAATTGTTATGAAATGTTAGATTTTGGATGGTTAGGGGAAGTGGTGCCAAGCCTACAGATTCTTAAAGGTACACTCCAGCAATCAGGTGGACCTTAATACATATGAAAGCTGTGTGTCACCTTTAAATTAATGTTTTGTGTGCTTATAGCGCAAATGCACGTAGGATATATCAACATCTCTTTTTATGAATTTCAATGTGCCCCTGTCCCCCCTACCAAGCTCCTTGGCTTGCAGGAGATATGTTTAGTAACTCGTTACCAGTGTGCATACCTGGGAATTTTACCTCCCCTGGGTCTGTCCCTGCTATTTTTCTTGGGCAGACAAGTATTGTTTAGACTTGTCCATGCCACACCCAATTCCCCACTCACTGGATTCAGTTCTATTTGGGGATCCTAAGCAACTAGCCCTACCCATCTCATGGCTAACTACACCCCTCACATGGTTAGCCTTGTCCATGCCCATGGTTAGCCCTGTCCCCTTGCAAAGCCACTACCTTAGAAGAGGGAGAGCTCTATTTTGCCTGCCCAGGGGATGTCCCAGGTATGCTAGTGTGCACATACAGTATACTCACCTCCACCCAGCTCCAGTGTTGACTTGAATAAGAGTTCCAGAGGGTATAATGAGACCCCTCATGTGCATCCGCAGAAAATACTGATTGATTTCAACAGGAGCAATTTCCTGCCAATGAGTAGCTGCTAGGAGTAGGGAAAATTGGTGCTAAACACAGACACCAGAGGGTGGTACACTTCTGCTTTAGAACTGCAGTATTTTAGCAAGGTAAGTATTTACTATGCATTGCTTGTTTTTTGGTGGGGCTGTATGAGACATGTTTCAAACATGGCGGCGCCCGCCGCCGAAAAACGGGTTTAGGAAGCGATCGCGAGTCGCTTCCTTTGCTTAGCTGGTGTTGCCCAGGACAATGTCCTCTTTGAACCTGGGCAATTACATATATATATTTGAGAACTAGACATCCCAGGGTATTTAAACTGCTGGTATTTTAACTCTTTCCATGCACTAATTCTACAACTAGCCTTTATCAGAGGTTTTGGTAGTCATTTATGTTGGGGGGGGTTCACACACATCATACTTTAGGGATGAATTTACAGCTGGTATATGTCAGTGACAAACAACACAACAATATGTGTTCAGCAACTTCTCCTGAGTACAGCAATTACCCATGCATAGGTTTGTCATGTTGTTTGGGGCTTAAAGGCAACATTTGGGTGGTGTGCACATTTTTTTTTACATTTTGACATCTGTTCTGTCTGCACCCATGTCCTATTTAGGACATATTTGAACCCAGCCAATTCCGTTTACCCCATCAAACCATACATTTTATACTATACATTTTACTAGTCACATTGTGATTACTAAGATGGGCTACCTATTGTAAATTATATGAAATTATAAATGAAAGCAGCAATAGCAATCAGTGGAAACAGAGATGTGGCATGCAACCCATGGGCTAGCCACCTGCACAAAGAGGTAAATAAATAAAATACCAGAATTTCTTAAATCAATGTCTCCAACACCCTTCACATTTCATCGGATATGTTCACTTCCTCAGGGCTAACATGCAAATCAAATAATAATAAAACAGCTACTGCCTCTATACATATATCCCTCCCCAGTAGTCCACCCCGATCAAGTCCTTTAAATCATAAACATGCCGTGGTAATAACCCAATTTCATTTAATCTTCTTTGTAATTGATGTGCATGAAAACACATCTCATGGGATTTCATCTGATCACATGAATTGTTGTTCTCCCATCTTCTCATTTACTTTCATTGTGTTGTATATTAAAATATCCCTGATTCTGTTGAATGTTACCTCCCCTAGCCTAACTGGTGTGTCGTGTTGTGACTGGTGGTACAGTTCTGTAAAAGACTTGCCCCATAGGAGCATTCTTTACTCTGAGAACTGGGGCAGCTACCCACTTGGTTTAGAATGCAAGGTAGGTGGCAACGTTGACTAGGGTGCTCCCCAGTAGAACCAGATTCCTAGCTGGAGTTTCTGTCTCTGCTTTCTTCTCATTTCCTGGTTACAAGAATAGTTCAGCAAGGCCCTTCTGAAAAGCAAGCACTGGTTCCTGTTCCCAGCGAGCGGTAGAAGAATGTGGTTTTTTTTTCTCCGATCTCCCTTTTCCCAAAAGGCTGCCAAATCCACTTCACATGTACTGTTGATCTGATAGATACCTCCCAACATGTTTCTGTCAAGGACATCAAAGATTCCTGTGAATAGCAGTTCCCTGGGACAACTACAGCCAGCAACTTTAACTTGATCCTTTCTTTGCAACTTTTTTTTCTTCCTTTTCATGCACTTCTTCTCTTCGAATGTGTTTCAGAGAGGACTGCTCAATGAACAATGTGCATGTTGAGAGATAGCTCTTTCAGTATGGAGGGGCAATCCCAACCAAAGGGAGAGAAGTGAGAGAAAGTAGAAAAAAAGGGTTGGGTGGGTAGTTTGACACAGTCCACTCCCCACCCCCCCAACCATCGACTAAGTGAAGTGGAAGGATCTAAGGACTAGCCACAAATCCAAGCCAATAATGGTATTTAACCCCATTTTATGTGTGGGTTAGCCTACAATACTGTATTGTATAATGTGTCTTGTCAAATACAATGGCTATGTATTGTGCACTACATATATTCAATTCTAATTTTGTTATACCCCTTGACTATATCTTTTGTAAGAAGTACTGCTCAAATCATTGGCACTATATAAATATATAAAAATAAATAAAAATACTGTAGTTTGGTAGTGATGATCTGGGGCAGTTCATTAGGGTTTTGGCCCCTAAGTTCCTAGATACTTTAGACTTTATTTGGGGAAGGGCACAAAGCAAGGCACATAAAGACAAGGGTGGTGGGCAGGAATTCGAGTGGCCTGCACAGAGACCTGAAATTAACCCCATTGAACACCTTTGCAATGAATTGGAATGTCGATGCCAAGCCTTTTTTGTCCAACATCCGTGCCTGATCTCACAAATGCTGTTTTGGCTGAATGGGCTCAAATTCCCTTAGACACACTCCAAACTCTTGTGGAGTGCCTTCCAAGAAGAGTAGAGGCTTTTATAGCTGCAAGGGGAAGGAATTAAATCCAAATTATTCTCCATGATTATGGAATGTGATATCCAACAAGCTTATGTACACTGATCAGCCATAACATTATGACCACTGACAGGTGAAGTGAATAACACTGATAATGCTGTTATCATGGCACCTGTCAGTGGGTGGAATATATTAGACAGCAGGTGAACATTTTGTCTTCAACTTAGAGCAGGAATCTGAGAGACTTGACAAGGGCTAAATTGTGATGGCTAGACGACTATGTCAGAGCATCTCCAAAACTACAACTCTTGTCCCGGGCTGCTGTAGTCAGTACCTATCAAAAGTGCTCCAAGAAAGGACAAGTAAGCTACAAGTGAGCTACTATACCTCAAATTGCTAAAAACGTTAATGCTGGTTCTCATAAAAAGGTGTCAGAACACACAGTGCATCACAGTTTGTCGTGTATGACACCTGTCCACTGCTGAAAACACCTACAATGGGCACATGAGCATAAGAATTGGACCATGGAGAAATGGAAGAAAGTGGCCTGGCATGATGAATCATATTTTCTTTTACATCACATGGATGGCTGGGTGCGTGTGCTTCACTTACCTGGAGAATACATGGCACCAGAATGCCTCCATGGAGGCCTCGCAACTTACAGGACTTAAAGGATCTGCTGCTAACATCTTGGTGCCGGATACCACAGCACACCTTAAGAGGTTTAGTGGGTCATGGCTTTTTTGGTGACAAAAGGGGGACCAACACAATATTGGGCAGGTGGTCATAATGTTATGGTTGATTGGTGTATGTGTGGGGGTCAGGTGCAGTGATGTACCCTGACCTAGACCAACTTCAAATTTGATCTTCCCAACCAGCCTATTTAAGCTATGGAGGCTGTGCTGGGTCAGCACTGCAAATTGGGCACTGCCCTAGGTCAGGCTTAGGGCAGCCCGAAAGATAATTACATCGCTGGTCAGATGTATACATACTTATAATCATATAGTGTATATTTATGCATATTTATATATATTACATATATATATATATATATATACATTCCAGAAAAATAAAATGATCATCATGTTTTCCTCCAGGTTGACAACCCTTGAGTGCTAAGTGATGAGTTGTGATTTTTTGAGCAGGTGAATTCTCTTAAAAGTCTTTAAAATTTTACTTTTTCACAGTCTCCTTGGAAATTCTTTATTTTAAATATCATCTACGGCTTTAATGTGTTTAAAAACATATAACTTTCAGAAACTTGTAACACCTTATTTTTCCTTTTTAGAAAAATTGTTAATTGTATTTATTGTAAAAGGTATACATCACACATTTAATAAAGCTTCACACATACTGGAAACAACTCTAGTATAACTTATGTGCTGCTTTCTTAGTCATCAGTATATGTGGGACTAGCTTTATTAATGTAACAATTGAAGTGTTCCTACTGGGTATGTGATTAATGGAGCAAACAGAGAACTGTTACTGAATGTACCCAATAATTTGTCCTAATTGGATGTGGGACCATGGCCTTGTTAATGGGATTGCTAAATTAATACTTGACCTGAAAGCCCATTGAAAATCACTGGTCAAACCTCTTCAAAGTATTTCTGATTTCTTTCTTGCTCTTCTGCCTTGTATTTTGTAATCTCCTTGTATCCTTTTTGCTTATACTAATCATCATTTTCTTTATTGTCCCTTCTCACTTTTTGTTCTCAGGTGAACTGTATATAGGAGGTCTCCCAAAGAACATGTACGCAACTCTGCCTAAACTTGTAGCATCTCGAGATGGTTTTCAGGGCTGTCTAGCCTCTGTAGACCTAAATGGTCGCCTCCCAGACCTCCTGACTGATGCTTTGCATCGAGTTGGCCCTGTGCAAAGGGGCTGTGATGGTAAGAATAGTAAACAGACAGGTTAAGTGAGTGGCGTGTACCATGAGATGTCTGTGAGTTACTGGTATGTGTTTAATTGTATATTAATTGTAATTAATGTAATGTATCTTTCATAGTGATTTTATTGCATAAAGGTTGATAGAGTAACAGAAGCAGGCGTACATGCCTCTGATACAGTATCTCACACAAGTGAGTACACCCCTCACATTTTTGAAAATATGTTATTATATCTGTTCATGTGACAGCACTGAAGAAATAACTGCTACATTATAAAGTAGTGAGTATACAGCCTGTATAACAGTGTAAATTTGCTGTCCCCTCAAATAATTCCACACAGCCATTAATGTGTAGACCTTGGCAACAAAAGTACACCCCCTAAATGGAAATGTCCAAATTTGGTCCAATTAGCCATTTTCCCTCGCCATTGTCATGTGAATTGTTAGTGTTACAACATCTCAGGTGTGAATGGGGAGCAGGTTCACAAATCTGGTAAACAGGGCGGGTAGGAGCCTAGATGCAGGGGATACAAAGGGTTCTGTCTGTACCCCATAATGCATTTTAGCTGAGGGATGCTCACTGGCAGGGCACTCGGCTTGGGAGCCCACTGGCAGGGCACTCGCCTTGGGAGCCCACTGGCAGGGCACTCAGATGGAAGCCAGGAACAATTCAGGATAAGGTACACAGAAAGCCAATAACAAATCAGGATCAGGTACAGGGCCAGAGCAAAACAGTCCTATAACTTCAATGCAAAGGATCTGACTGAAGGGCTGGGCAGGGATATATAGGCAGTCTCAAGCCAGGTAACAAGGCTCAGCTGCTTGTAATTAGGTCTGGGTGCTCCAGAGTGATAAGGGCGACCACTAGTGGTTGTAAAACAACATGAGAGAAGCTCCCAAGCAGTCGGCTCCCAGCCAACACACTCACTGCCCAGCCCGGAGTCTCCCCGCCCTCCACAGTGACTGACACGAGCGGGGAGGCGGGGCTAACAACTTTCTGCTTCCCAGTCCCTTCGTGTAGTCACACTGACTATTGACCCGGAAATGTATTTTAACCTGTACATTACGTCATAAATGTACATTTCATTTTCAAAATGTATATATTGTGAACCCCCATTGGAATTACCCACCACTGGCACGGTGGGCAAGACCAGGCCCGGACTGGCATTTGCCCGGTGGGCCGGGCGGCCCAGGACCGGATTGACGTAGGGGCTGATGGAGCTGCAGCTCCAGGCCCCTACCTTAAAATAGGCCCAGTCAGGACCAGCTGTAAAGCATGCACCGCGGCAGAGCGGTAAGACGGACGCCTCCCACTTCCACCGCAGGACTCCGGCAATAAGGTAGGGTGAGGGGGGTGTGCAGTGAGAAGGGGCAGAGGTGATAGTGAGAGGGGGTACATATTGAAAAGTGGGTAAGGGGGGTACATAGTGGAGAAGGGGGAGAGGGGTAACATAGAGAGAAGGGGAAGATAAGAAGGGGAGGGGAGATAGGGTAGTGTGAATGTCGGTGTGGCAGAGCTTGTCCTGATGTGTGTGTCTGGGTGGCAGAGCCTGTCATGGTGTGTGTGTGGTGTCGTGTGGCACAGCCTGTCCTGTTGTGTGTGTCTGGATGGCAGAGCCTGTCTTGGTGTGTGTGTTTGGGTGTCAGTGTGGCAGAGTCTGTCCTTGTGTGTGTGTGTCTGGGTGGCATAGCCCGCCCTGGTGTGTGTGTTTGGGTGTCAGTGTGGCAGAGTCTGTCCTTGTGTGTGTGTCTGGGTGGCAGAGCCTGTCCTGATGTGTATTTAGTCATCTGTTTTCTTCGCCCTTACTTTCTGTAGGAATAAATTGAACTATTTAATTTTTACTTATCCAGAGATAAAACGCCCTCCTGAATTTATAGTCACTTCAGAGGACCAAACATTCTAGGCCCAGAAATCAGTGAGAGCAAAATGTATTGTGTTATTCACTCTGTTTCAACCTGCGTTTCTTATTAAAAAGGATTAGTGGCACTAAATTGTGGCTTCAGGCGTCCCATGTATGATGACTTTTTTTTAGTCGCATTGCTCTGCCTAGAGGATTGGCTGAGCGCCGCAATTCATTTGGGGTGGCCTGAGTTTGGTTTAACACAAAATAAATAAATAAAAATGGGCTGCTCAGGCTTAAATGCCTGGGCCTATTTTTTGTCCCAGTCCGCACCTGGGCAAGACCATACAGCGGTTCCACAGAACAGGCCTCGCCATGCTCGACCAAAGAAGTTCAGTGCACGTGCTCAGCGTCATATCAAGAGGTTGTCTTTGGAAAATAGACGTATGAGTGCTGCCAGCATTGCTCCAGAGGGGTGGGGGGTCCAGCCTGTCAGTGCTCTGACCATACACCGCACAATACATCAAATTGGTCTGCATGGCTGTCGTCCCAGAAGGAAGCCTCTTCTAAAGAAGATGCACAAGTAAGCCTGCAAACAGTTTGCTGAAGACAAGGAAACTAAGAACATGGATTACTGGAACCATGTCCTGTGGCCTGATGAGACCAAGATAAACTTATTTGGTTCAGATGGTGTCAAGCGTGTGGCGGCAACCAGGTGAGGAGTACAAGTGTGTCTTGCCTACAGTCAAGCATGGTGGTGGGAGTGTCATGGTCTGGGCCTGCATGAGTTCTGCCGTCACTGGGGAGCTACAGTTCATTGAGGGAACCATGAATGCCTACATGTACTGTGACATATCTGAAGCAGGATGAGAGTTGGTACCGTGTTAGCCATAGAATTACAGGAGACAAGTGGAGTTTGAATGATACCTTTTATTGGCTTAACTGAGTAAATATAGATTGTAAGCTTTCAAGACCTCTCAGGTCCCTTCATCAGGCATGTTATACAAAATTGTGAAAACCCTTTCTTTAAGTATCAGTCAAATAACATGGTTAAGCATAGTAACATAGTTCATAAGTTCATAAGGTTGAAAAAAAGACCAAAGTCCATCAAGTTCAACCTATATACATATTGTGTCCCTACCGTGTTGATCCAGAGGAAGGCAAAAAACCCTTATGAAGCAGATGCCAATTGCCCCATACCAGGGGGAAAATTCCTTCCCGACTCCAAATATGGCATCAGAATAAATCCCTGGATCAACGTTCTGTCCCTATTAATCTACTATCCATAACTTGTAATATTATTGCTGTCAAGAAACACGTCCAGGCTCCTTTTAAACTCTTTTATTGAGTTTACCATTACCACTTCCTCTGGCAGAGAGTTCCATAGTCTCACCGCTCTTACTGTAAAGAACCCCCGTCTGTGCTTGTGTAGAAACCTTCTTTCCTCCAGCCGTAGAGGATGTCCCCTTGTTATAGATACAGTCCTGGGTATAAATAGGTCCTGGGAGTGATCTCTGTATAATTTACTGTTAACCAAGACTCCTAAGTCCTTTTCCATGTCAGTCGTCCCCAGTGTTTTCCCATTTAATACATATTCCCAGCCTGGATTTTTCTTCCCCATGTGCATAACCTTACATTTATCTGTGTTGAACATCTGCCACATCCCAGCCCAAGCCTCCAACCTATGCAGATCCATTTGTAATCGTGCACTGTCCTCTATTGTGTTAACCACGCTACAGAGCTTAGTATCGTCTGCAAAGATTGATACTTTACTATACAATCCCTCTACAAGGTCATTAATAAATATATTAAAAAGAATAGGACCCAAAACTGACCCCTGTGGTACCCCACTAGTAACAGTCACCCACTCAGAGTATGTACCATTAATAACCACCCTCTGTTTCCTATCACTGAGCCAGTTACTTACCCACATACACACATTCTCCCCCAGCCCAAGCATTCTCATTTTATGTACCAGCCTTTTATGTGGCACCGTATCGAATGCTTTGGAAAAATCAAGATATACGACATCCAGCGATTCTCCCCAATCCAGTCTTGAGCTCACCTCCTCATAAAAGCTGATCAGGTTAGTTTGACAGGACCGATCCCTTGTAAACCCATGCTGATATGGAGTCATACATTTATTTTCATTGAGATTCTCCAAAATAGCATCTCTTAGGAAACCCTCAAACAGTTTACATACAACAGAAGTTAAACTAACAGGCCTATAATTCCCCGGGTCACTTTTTGTCCCCTTTTTGAATATTGGCACAACATTTGCAATGCGCCAGTCCTGGGGAACAGACCCGGTCACTATAGAGTCCTTGAATATTAGAAATAGGGGTCTGTCTATTACATTACTTAACTCCCTTAGAACGCGGGGGTGAATGCCATCTGGACCTGGTGATTTGTCTATTTTGATTTTTTTTTAGGCGGCACTGCACTTCTTCCTGGGTTAGACAGGCGACATGTACTGGGGCATTTATCTCATCCTGCTGTATATTACCTGGCATTTCATTTTCCTCTGTGAATACAGCAGAGAAGAATATATTTAATAGATTCGCTTTTTCCTGATCCCCGTCTATAACGTCTCCCTCATTACTTTTTAAGGGGCCGACGCTTTCATTTTTAACCTTTTTACTATTTATATAGTTAAAGAACATTTTGGGGTTTGTTTTACTCTCTTTGGCAATGAGTCTTTCTGTCGCCACTTTTGCTGCTTTTATCTGATTTTTACATATTTTATTTTTTTCCCGATAGCTTCTTAGTGCTTCCTCACTGCCTTCCTGTTTTAGTAGCTTAAATGCCTTTTTTTTGCCATTTATTGCCACCTTTACATTTTTATTTATCCACATTGGTTTTCTCTTGCTCCTGACACTTTTATTCCCATACGGTATGTACTTTTCACAGTGAGAATTTAAGATATTTTGAAAAATCTCCCATTTAGTATCTGTGCTTTTGTTTTTGAGGACATTTTCCCAATTTACAGTGTTAAGGGCTTCTCTTAGTTGATCAAACTTTGCCTTCCTAAAGTTCATAGTTCTTGTGGCTCCTCTAAGAGTTCCCTTATTGAACGACAAGTTATAATGTATTATATTGTGATCACTATTTCCTAGGTGCCCTCTGACCTGCACATTAGTTACTCTGTCAGGTCTGTTGGTTAATATTAAGTCCAGTAGAGCGCCCCCTCTGGTTGGGTCCTGTACCATTTGGGACAGATAATTATCTTTACTTATAGTCAGAAAGCGGTTTCCTTTATGAGATTCACAGGTCTCGGTTTCCCAGTTTATGTCGGGATAGTTAAAGTCCCCCATAATAACCACCTCATTGTGATTTGCTGCCTTGTTTATTTGCTTTAATAATTGATCTTCTGCTGCTTCAATTATATTTGGTGGCTTATAGCAAACCCCGATCAGTATTTTATTATTTTTCTTTCCAGATAACATCAAAATGTCTAAGGCAAGGTTCTTTGATAAGTCAATAGTGTTAAAATCAGAGGTGGATTGGAGTCATAAAAGGGGGTGTCAGGAGGTATTCACACCTCCAATGGTGTCATGTTGTGTGCCTGTCTGATTTGTTAATCTACAAAGTGATAATGGGATATAAATTCCTTATCCCGGTTGAGGCCAGCATTTAAAGAGTTGAATTTGAGTATTAATTTAACCTCCCATATTTTTCTCTCCCTCTGAGATTTGAACAGTCCCATTAATACAACCAGTCTGATGTCTCTGATACTGTGTCCATTGGCATACTGTGTTGGCAAACTGTGTTGGCAAAAATGTTCTCCCACTGGTGTCTCTGCTCTCTTGTTGTTGATGTTGAATCTGTGTGAATAAACCTTTTATGCAATGGCTGGCCTCTTTCACCCACACAGAGGGCTGTTGGACATGTGTTGCACACACAATAAGGTATACCACATTAGAAGATTTGCAGGAGAAGGCACCATTGATCTTATGGTCTGCATTTGAATTTGGTATACGCACACGGGTTCAGGTATGATGTTCTTTGTATTTTTGTAATTTTTTTTCTGGGGATGCTGGTCGCCCTCACGCAGCAAATGGCTACCATGGCTCAATCCATGCAGGACCTACAAGAGAATCAATGGGAACTACAAACACAACTCCTGGTTCTCCAAGAGGCGGGCCCCTCTCTGCAACCAGGACCGTCAGCATCAGTGCCCGTTCACGAACATCTAGTAGAGGGGACCTCTGCATCACCAGAACCCCATGTGCATCTACCGGCTACATTTGATGGGGATTGCAGTAAATACCGGGCCTTCATAACATCCTGCGAACTGTTGTTTGCTTTGAAACCCCGGACTTACGCCTCGAACTATGTCAAAGTCAGGACTGCTATTTCTTTCCTGGCAGATGGCCCTATGAGCTGGGCCCATCACCTACTCCATACCCAGCATTCATCTTTGGATTCGTTGTCAGTGTTCCGCCGAGCTATTGATGAACTGTACGAGGACCCTTATAAAAAAGCCAATGCCGAATCCGCCCTCCACAGCCTCCGACAAGGCCGCAAACCGGTGGAAGTCTAAGTTGTGGACTTCCGTCGTCTTGCGGTGGAGACAGGTCGGAATGAGTCGGCCTTGTACCAGTTCAAGCTCGGGTTAGCGTAATCCCTCAAGGATGAGTTAGCCCGGGTTGAGACACCTTCCACCCTGGAAGCCATGATCAACACCGTAGTCCAGATGGATAAGAGGCTCCGCGAACGCCACCTAGAACGTAGCAAAATACCCTCCGCACGTCCGGGCTTTGCAAACCGCCCTGCTTATCCCCCACAAGCGTCCAGTTCCCTACCCTCTTCACGGACCATGAACACAGAGGAACCCATGCAAATTGGCCTGGCCAGAGGTCCCCTGTCCAAAGCAGAACGATCTAGACGCACCGAGAACGGCTTGTGCATGCGCTGTGGTGAAGCAGGGCATTGGGTCCGCGACTGCCCCAAGACGTTCCCGAGAGGTAAGACCCTTGAGAACAGTCCCCCTCTGTCTTCGGGTAAACTGGTCTCTCACCTCTCTATTCCGGTGTTGTTGCAGTGGGCTGATAAGAAGATTACACTACACGCCGTCTTGGATTCCGGAGCCAGCGAGAGCTTCCTGGATACCTCCTTGGCACACCGGTTACAAGTTTCTACCCGCCCTAAGTTCCATCCTTTGCGGTCCAACTGGTCGATGGAAGCCCCATTACCTCGGGACCTGTCACAACAGAGACGTGTGCACTCCGTCCCTCCCTTGGCAAAGACCACCATGAACACATCATTCTCAACCTAGTCAAGTCCCCTATGTTTCCTCTTATCCTGGGGCTCCCATGGCTCCGCAAACACAATCCCATTATCCAATGGTCCTCAGGGGAGATCAGATTCCCGTCCCCCTACTGCCGCCGGTTTTGCTTGACTACCACTGAGTACTCCATGCTCCATACGATACAGACACCTCCTCCTGGCTCGCCTCTGCTTCCCGCTCTGTACCTCCAGTTTGCTTCCGTCTTTGACCCAAAAGAGGCTGAACACCTTCCTCCTCATCGTACGTACAATTGTCCTATCAACCTGTTACCCGGTGCTGCCATCCCTTACGGTCGCATCTTTCCTCTATCTGAACCGGAGCTCAAGGTTCTCAAGGACTACATAGCGGACAGTCTTCGGAAAGAATTCATTCGGGTCTCCAGCTGGAGCCGGGATCTTCTTTGTTGAAAAGAAAGACGGAGGCCTACGACCGTGTATTGATTATAGGGAACTGAATGCGGTCACCATAAAAAACAAATACCCCTTGCCTCTCATTCCGGAACTAATGGACCGCCTAAGGGGGGCCAAGATCTTCTCCAAGATCGACCTGTTGGGGGCATACAACCTAATCCGCGTAAGGAAGGGGGATGAGTGGAAAACGGCCCTTCGTACCAGATATGGCCACTTCGAATATAGAGTCATGCCCTTTGGCCTGTGTGACTCAACGTTCCAAAGATTCTTGAATGACATCTTCCGAGACATGCTTGATACCTTTGTAGTGGTATATTTAGATGACATACTGGTTTACTCGCCTTCTCTCACCGACCACCAAAACCATATGAAGCAAGTCCATATTTCCCTAGTCAAGAAATGGGTCCTTGGCCCCGACGCTCACGATACACCTGAACCTCCTCCCAAGATTTTGACTGATGGCTCTGAGGAATATGAGGCGGACCGTATCCTTGACTCACGGGTGCATAGGGGCCGACTCGAATACCTGGTCCTCTGGAAGGGCTATGGCCCTGAGGAACGTTCCTGGGAACCTATGTCTAACATTCACGCCCCCGCCAAACTCAGGGCTTTTCATCGGGGACACCCCGGCCGTCCCAGGCCTATGACCGCCCGGAGGGGGGGTCTGTCAGGCACGGAGACCCCCTCTTACCCCATTCGGAGGTCCACCGTGCTGTACCGAGGTCCAGGGCTACTGGCGTCTCCGTCACACAGCTGGCAGGACGCGTAGTGCGGTCTCATTGCCTCGTGGTAGACGGCGTTCCCTTCGCGGCATGGCCGCACTGGCGCGCAGTGCGGCTACACCGCCGAGTACTAGACCGCAGCCCCCTGGTGGACGGCGCGTACGGCGTTCCTCACACACTGACGCGCCTCCAATAGTAAGGGGGCATGGCCCAGTATTTAAAGTTGTAGCTTCTCCATAGGAGACGCACAGGTGAGTGAGGTGAGGTGATTTACTCCACCTCTCTTCTACCGAGTAGTGGATTGGAGGGTAGTTGGACTGGGGGAGGGATATACACCTGCCATCCCTATATCACCCCAGCAGTTCCCGCACACAGTGCTTATTCGTTAAGCTGTATACCTGTGTGTTACATGCTCAGAGTACTGTGGACAATACCTGTTTCCTGAACCTTGCTTTGAACCCGTTTCTGATTGTTAGCTGCCTGCCCCGACCTTTGGCCTGTGACCCGTTTCCGATTGCTATCCGCCTGCCTCGACCTTTGGACTGTGACTTCTCTTCTGGATTTGCCCCTTTGTACTGGCGCCTGGACATTACCATCCGCTTCCTGCACTACGCTCCGTAAGCCGTATGTCATTTGAGGCACAGTAGGAATCCCATATTCCCTAAAAGCACATTCCCTGACTTAATTTACCTTTCTAGGTGGTCCACGGTATCCACAAATTTATCTGATCTAATGAAAACACAGAACACATTTTGGGATGGATGCTGCATGCTGGGATAACTGAAACAATAAAGAAAACAAATAATATCCCACTTCTTCTGAGCACATAGATACCACACATGTATGGTATGTCGGCATAACACATTATGAGAGGTTTCAGCTTTTTTACAGTTGAACCAGGAAAGCATAAATCAGAATTTTTCAGGTAACACTACCCCTAAACATCAAAATAACCCCATAAACTATAAACTTCAAACCCGCTTCATCTCGTCAGTGCTAGACTCGTCCAGCGCTGAAAGGGTTAATTGCTGAGTCTCGGATGACAGGAAGCACAATCTGAAGCGTGTACCAAGTTGGGGTACAGTTTGCCCCGTCACAAGCACCTTTTCACATTTCTTGCATGTATCATCATGCATGAATATCAGGATTTATTTTTTCCATGTACAACAAGTTCCTTTCCTGGGATTTAGGACAATTTTTTTTAAATGGTGTCTCTCCTTCCCAGTTTTGAGGGCTAATGTGTTTTAAGCATCTCAGAACCAACTAGCGTGCAAATAACAAGTTAGTGAATAGATCTAGAGATTACATTAGGGGGTTACGGGAATAAAAAATATTTTATGGGAATAGCATAGCGAGGTAGAGCTGGGGTCCTGTTTGTGGATCATGAAAATGTTTGATATGGTAGTGTATGGTGTTAGCCATATGGTTGATCATCACTGGCTATTGGTGATTGAGACCTAAGGGGTCAATAATCATTTATCATATAGCATTTTAATAATGGCCACCATTATTTTCCAGCACTGCCTTAACCCTCTTGGGCATGGAGTTCACCAGAGTTTCACAGGTTGCCACTGGAGTCCTCCTACACTCCTCCTTGATGACATCATGAAGCTGGTGGGTGTTAGAGACCTTGCGCTACACCACCTTCTGTTTGAGGATGCCCCAGAGATGCACAATAGGGTTTAGGTCTGGAGACATGCTTGGCCAGTACATCACCTTTACCCTCAGCATCTTTAGCAAGACAGTGGTCATCTTGGAGGTGTGTTTGGGGTCCCACCAGCATGCTTGATTGTAGGCAAGACACAATTGTCTTTGCACTCCTCAACTGGATGCTACCACACATACTTGACCTTAACCAAAAAAGTTTATCATGGTCTCATCGGACCACAGGACATGGTTCCAGTATCACATGTCCTTAGTCTGCTTGTCTTCAGCAAACTGTTTGCAGGCTTTCTTATGCATCATCTTTAGAAGAGGCCTTCTTCTGGGACGACAGCCATGAAGACCAATTTGTATATTGGTGTATGGTCTGAGCACTGACAGGCTGGACCCCCCACCCCTTCAACCTCTGCAGCAATGCTGGCAGCACTCATACTGCTGATATGACGCTGAGCAAGTGCACTCAGCTTCTTTGGTCGACCATGGCGAGGCCTGTTCTGAGTGGAACTTGTTGTCAGGGCCCAGGTAATCAGGTTGGGTAGGAGCCTCATTGCAGGGGATACATGGGGTTCTGTCTGCACACGGCGATGTGGGGAGTGTCCAGATATAGGGCTGCTCATTAGGTCAGGTGTAAATGACATAGGCTTCAGGTGAGGGAGGCAGGGTAATAAAGCCTGTTGGTTAGGTCAGGTGTGGTCATGGCTTAGATATAGGTATAACCAAACACAGCTGAACATAAATACACAGACCATGGGTTATATACATAGCCAGACAATACATACATGGTACAGGATGCCACAAAGGACAGGGAACAAGGCAAGGGACACAGAGGATGGGGTGAAGAGCCAAGATCCTCAGCTGTATAAGGGAAAGAGGGCAAAGGTATATAAAATACATACACACTAATAAACAAGACATCAAGCTGTGGAGAGGAGTTCAACTCCAGGCAGACCTCTTAACGGGGCGGCCATGCCTGGCAGTTTGCAGGGCTGGGGCTGAATCCTGACAGTACCCCCTCCTCAAAGGCGCCCTCTGGGCGTATACAGAGTGACCCGTAGTTATATAATCCTCCAGGTCAGATTCACTACTAGTTAGGGAGTCCCATTCATCGTAGGAATGTGCTGCATCAGCCTCTGGCACAGCTGGAGGGTGCGCATCACCATTAAGAATAACCGCTAGCCCCCCAGCAGTATCCTCTTTTGCCTTGGGGAAATCTACAGGGGTGGTATACCTGGCGCTCAGTGCCTTTTTGAATACCTCCAGATCGTGCTTGCACACTATGATGCCATTGGAGGCATAATTACAGTCAGGTGGTAAGGCTTCATTGGCATAACAAGAAGTGCTTGTACTTGCCACAGTAGTTCCAGTGAGGGTATTATAAACAGGCTTCTCAGATAGGAGCAAAGAAGTTTCCCCTAGGACATGATGTAGAGGCTTGTCTGGAGCCACAGTAGCAGGTGCATGGGGAACCATAGAAGTAGCTACTGCAAGGTTTAGTGGTCTCCTCTGTAAAGCCAAATGTGGATAGCTGTGACACTGGCTTTTGTGCCCCTCAGACTGACGTGAAGAGACGGTAGGGCAGACAAACACAGTCCCAATATGAAGAACTTGAGGCTGAGGTGGACAGTATGTGGGGCAGTATGTGACAAAGTGCCCCTTCTTACCACAATAAAAGCATAAGCCATTATTCAGTCTTCTAGCCTTTTCTTTGAGGGACAGTGTAGTTCAGAGTACTTAGTTCAGTGTAGTTTTGAGGAGCATTAGGATTCACAGGGGTTGGTATATACTTCATAGGTTCACTATCCTGGGGAATAAAGCTACTTCCCCGTTTAGGAGAGCTCTGTGCTTGTGGCATCAATTGCTTGATCGGTTCAGAGGGTACAGAGGGTTTAGGAGGTTTCAGAGGACATTGGGTGATCCAATGTCCTTTTTCACCACAGTAAAAGCAAGTCTCTTTATCACGTCTTTGTTGCAATTCAGTTGTGATAAGGGGTTCATATTTCTTGGATTTACTAGGAGATTCCTTTTTAGTACTGGTAACAGGCTTGTTGGATTTCTTAGTTGATGTAACAGGTTTAGGTGATTTGTCTTCATTAGAGTGACTGGAGTTGGAGTCCCACATTTGCATCAATGCTTTGCAAAGTTCAAGTACACATTCTCTTATTAGTTTGATAACTGAAAGCAACCCTGCGTACTTCTTGTAATGACTGTCAGGGCCCGGGTACTCAGGTTGGGTAGGAGCCTCATTGCAGGGGATACCTGGGGTTCTGGCTGCACACGGCGATGCATGGTAACCGAAGGATAAGACAGACAGGCACAAAGGAATACACCACGGGCAGAATTCCAGGTAATGCTATGTATTGTATATTTATGGCAGGACAAGCAAATACAGGTTAAACAGTCTCCTAGCAAGAAAACATACGTATGGCAGGAAGAGCCCTCTGGAGGGGCGCATGGTAGGAAGCCCTCTTGGCAGGGCTGAAGGCAGGAAGCCCACTTGGCAGGGCTGAAGGCACGAAGCCCACTTGGCAGGGCACAAGCTAGGAACAAGTCTGGATCAGGTATACAGGAAGCCAGGAACAAGTCAGGATCAGGTATACAGATAGCCAGGAACAAGTCAGGATCAGGTAAAGGGCCTATAACTTTAATGCAAAGGCACCTAACAAACATGGGAGTTTCCAGATATAGGCCTGGTCATTAGGTCAGGTGTGAATGACAGGCTTCAGGTGAGGGAGGCAGGGTAATAAAGCCTGTTGGTTTGGTCAGGTGTGGTAATGGCATAGGCTTCAGGTGGGGGAGACAAATATAGCATAACCAAACACAGCTGAACAAAGCGCTTACATAGCGAACAAAGGGTTAAACTTTAACTATCTTGCAGCCAGGCTAGAATCCTGACACTTGTCCTGTGAAACCGCTGTATGGTCTTGGCCACCATGCTGCAGCTCAGTTTCAGGGTCTTGGCAATCTTCTTATAGCATAGGCCATCTTTATGTAGAACAATTCTTATGTAGAACAATTCTTTTTTTCAGATCCTCAGAGAGTTCTTTGCCATGAGATGTCATGCTGAACTTCCAGTGACCAGTATGAGAGAGTGTGAGAGCGATAACACCAAATTTAACACACTTGTTCCCCATTTACACCTGAGACCTTGTAACACTAATGAGTCACATGGCACTGGGGAGGGGAAATGGCTAATTGGGCCCATTTGGACATTTCCGCTTAGGGGTGTACATTGCTGCCAAGGTGTTAGACATTAATGGCTGTGTGTCGAGTTATTTTGAGCTATGATATTTATGTTGAGCGTGTTTATGATATTTGTTAAACGCAAATATCATAAACACGCTCAACATAAAACGCAAATTTACACTGTTGGACAGGCTGTACACTCACTACTTTCCATTGTAGCAGAGTGTCATTTCTGCAGTGTTGTCACATGAAAAGATATAATAAAATATTTACAAAAATGTGAGAGGTGTACTCACTGAAAGAGAGGGGGTGGTTCATGTCTTGCTATACAACAAAGACATGCTGCACAGGGATAACTGGGATGAATATCCACTGTAATACTGTCCTAGTGACAAACAGTTGCAAACACCTATATGGCAATATACAATTCTCCCTTTAACATTATGCTTGTTATGGACCTTAGTCATGTTCATTCACCCCTGAAGCACATACAAGTCCAACATGGTCACCAGTCTAGCATGTAAGCGCAAAAAACAGTGCTGTATGCACATAGAATACTAACCTAAAAATGTAGTAATATTCCAAGAGCATTCCACTTTTTAACTCATATTATTAATTACCTATGACAAATATATACAGCAAAGAAGGACTACGACTATGATTTCACGATTTCGTTGTCCACTTCTACATCCTTTTCAAATTCTTTTATTTCACTTATTCTCAAACAGTTTAACAGGTTCGTATTAATGCATTGACAATGAATTTTATCTGTACATTATTACATCCGTAATATGGAGGAGATATTGATGTTTTAACAGTATTTAAGTTCAAATATAATTTCTCCATACCATCATAAGTGCAGAATATATATCATAATAAATAAATATATATATATATATATTTAAATGGGGAAGGGAGAGAGTAAGGATTAAGGAGTAAATGGGTAGGTTAGGAGTAAGTGGGTAGGTTAAGGTAGGGTGAACTTGGGTTTATTTAGCCTTATAGGTTGTTGGTTTTGTTTGTTATTATTAATATTTTCTGATATTTAAATGAAGAGTGGGTGGGATAGATAAGGGAGGTAGGGTATAGGTCATAGGCTCCTATTGATTTACAAAATATCCAAATTTTGATTCCGTGCTTTTATAACAGTGGTTTAAGCACCATTATTCTTTGTATAACCTCTGACCCTGTGGTCCTAAGACCGAAACAGACAGGATCGGCTAAAGTTAAAGTCCACTAGTGCTCTCTTCACCGTGGGTCAAGTTGTCACATTGTCATTTTCCAAAAGGTCACACCAGTCTGCTATGTTTCTTTATGGAGGCCCAGAGTATTTGTTCTTTTTCTAAGAAGGTGTTTGTTAGTAGATTATGTTTTGTTTTATTATGTAATGTTTGCTTTTAATAAACAGTCCTAGTTAGCACTGGGATTGGCATTTTCGATATTGAGTTTTTGCTTAGCCTTTTTCTCCCATTCCTCCCAGGCATATGCTAGTAATGGTTGAGTGGGTGTGTGTATTGTCTTAGTGCCAATTCATGTATTCTGCTAGATTCCAAAAAAGTCAAGACCTCTCCCATGCCCGGAATTTGTTCTGAATTCCAATGCCTTGGGATCAGAGAGGCCACGGCCACCAGAACGTGGGTTGTTATTATTTTGGTGATTTTGCCAATTATTTTGGGGTTTAGTTTAAGGATTGCTATTGTTGGTGATACATTTTCAAAAATGGGATCTATAATTGTAAGTAATATTTACATTTTTTTGCCATAGAGGTTTTATTAACGGGCATTGCCACTAGATATGGGACATAGTTCCCCTGTGGCCGCAACCTCTCCAACACCTCTCATTAGCGTCCACAAACATATTAGATGTCCTTGCTGGGACCAATTACAATCTATATAACACCTTGTAATGGTTTTCCCAGTGTGTGGAACAACATGTTGTGCTTTTTAGGGCATTCATGCACTATACTATTTGATTAGTTCTAAGTTAATGCCAAGCTCTTTCTCCTATTTCATTATATACTCCAACTTGGTGTTGGGAAACATGGATAATAATTCATGGCAGAAAGATATGGTACCCCTTGAGGATGAATTCTTGTATTTATGTTCCAGTGGATTAAGTAAAAGATTGTTCCATTTTTGATCTAATTGTTGTACCTTAAATTTTTCCTGAAGTTTGTTTATGATTTTGTTATATTTTAATTGTACACCATCTGGAACAGGATATTTTTGTTTAAATTCTGGGAATGACAAAAGTTCCCCATTAGGAAAGAAAGATTGTAGTGTTTTTGTGCTCAAATTTTTCCAATAATTTATTTTCTTGAAGCAGTCAGGATTAAATTCGTAAAATAATTCTAAGGACATAATTTTGGAGAAAGTTCTATTAGGGGATATATTTGTAGTCATCCAAGCTTTTAGTGATATTTTTGTTGAACTATGTAGTTTTGCGTATTGTCTGGGAGTGATGGTAGGGAACCAAGGGAGATCTGTGATTTCTACATCCCAATTGAGTAAAAAGTGATTTAAGGGTGATGCAGTACATAACTTAATGGAACACATTTTCATGAAAAGAAAAAGCAACAATTTCAAACTGAGAGGCATTGTGTTGTTTATTTTTAAAAAAGGTTAATTTAAATATCTTGTCAATAGAAACATCAAAATATATTGCTGTGTTTTACAACTGAAATGCTGTTGATTTCAGGCTGTTTTGTGGTTAACATAAATAATGCTCTCATTTACTCTCTAGGTCCTAGCACCACATGCTCAGAGGAATCTTGTGGTAATCTTGGAGTGTGTCTCCAGCAGTGGGATGGTTTCACATGTGACTGCACCATGACCTCATATGGTGGTCCTATCTGCAATGACCGTAAGTCAATCACATTGTTTTTTTACATTCAGATACATATTTGCCTTTATTAACACCCGACTCTGACACTTCCTCACACCTGTTTTTACCTGTCTCCCTGCTCATAAATGCCTATGTATAACACATTTACACTCAGTTGTCTTGACTCCTGTAGTACTTCTTAAAATTATTTTAACAAACAAATCTTTGTCAAATTTATGAAAACATTTTAATGCATTTATTGTCCATCTGTCTGCAAATTAACATATGTAGCAAATGTTAGGGAGCATTAAGGTTAAACAAAGCACTTTGATTTTCATTGCTCTCTACATTTGCTTCATGCGTTTTGTCCTACGAGTAAGGTACGATGGAGTAAAAGCTGTGATACCTTCATCCGAGTTATTATTTTTGTTTGTTGTACACTGACCAGCAGATTCTCCAATCTTCTTATGCCCCTTAGTCCGGTAAGTAATCCTGATTATTTAATGTACACCATGAGGTTAATAGCAAGCCAATTATGTATATATGCCCGTGTCTATATTAACTAATCTATTGTGAGCCAAAGCAGGTACTCAAGAATTTCAGCAAATAACTTAAAGCATGAAGAAATCTCTGATTATTTCACAGAATGTATAAGAAAATTCTAATCCAATAATATATTTATGTCGAGTGCTGTCCTAGACCTGTCCTAGGGCAGTGCTCCTTCACCTACATCCACAGCCAGCATCCATTTTACTGAATGCTGAGACATGACATTATATACCTCCACTTTGTTCAGAAGGACATGCAGCACTGGGTATAGTGGGCTCGAAAGGCTGTATACAGTCTTCCATAGAGTAAATGGACCAGTTGGGAAGATTCCTTGTAACTGTTGCATGATACAGCAGCATACCAGGAGCCTGATTACCCAGATGGTAAATCTGTCCCAGGTTTTAGGGAACCTATCCTGTAGATTAGACTTGGACTTGGTTGACCTCGGCCAGAATACACTGCTGCTCAGCGCAACTACTGAATTAACAGACTAGGACTAACTGACACATAAGGTAAAGAGAGTCTTGCTCGCAAGCTTACAATCTAGAGGGTTGGTCACTTTTAATTTTATTTTGAATGTTGCTTCTGCTATTAGTGAGAATTACATAACATACAATTCTAACACATGACTTCCTAACACATGACTTCCTAACAGAGTGTATACATAAACAAGAACAAGAAAACTACAATATCGACATCCTTATTGGTGATAACTAGGAAGGTACTTGAAAATCACCCAGAACCTCTCTTACTCGACTCAGAACAACTGGAAAATATATAGTAGTGCTATACTTTAGTAATATACTGTAATTCAAAGCACTAGAGAAACAAAATGAGAAAAGTAAATATATTGCAGCAAACTATTTATAAATGTATAAAGCAATTACAAATAGTAAAAATCAATAGAGTCTTGTGTATGTGATAAGATGTACACCTCAGTGTCTCTGAAAGGTGAAATTATTAAAAAAAAATCTTATTTTTATATGCAGCTTGATTCTTGTAGTGTACTGCAAGAACACAGTGCTATTGGCATTGTGAGACCTGGTTCTTCCTTCCGGAGCATCTCTTGATTTGTTTTAAATATTAGATACGGATAGTTTTTTTGTGTTAAACCTTTTGACTCATACTCCATAGATCTGTTTGGTACTTTGAGCCATAGTATCTTCTGATATTATGCCCAATGGTGATCATCCCTTGTGGGGTTTCCCTGTGCCAAAACGGTGAGCAGCCGTGCCTCCAGAAGTGAGTGCTATACCAGGAAATGAGTACCTATATCTCCCTATGTGCTGTTGCACAATATGTATATATATATATATATATATTATATATATATACTACTCACAGAGTCCATTGCACACCATTCCAAATATTCCAAGCCCGGTGCTAGTAACCAGCAAAACACTTTCAAAGGATGGTCAGCACTCCAGGTCTTTAAATTGACAATTTCATTTTATTCAAAGTCAAGTCGACGTTTCAGTCATTG
>VKOC01023753.1:0-29780 GCA_009364415.1 Spea multiplicata
CCCCCAAATCACCTCCTCAACCGATCCCCCAAATCACCTCCCGGCCTCAACCGATCCCCCAAATCACCTCCAGACCTCAACCGATCCAATCTCACCCATCTGAATAGCAGGGATTAGCGAAATGCGTTGGGTTTGTTTCCAACCCTTACAAAATCACCATTTCTTCCCAACGACGCATTCCGGTTCAAATATCCAGTTTTCATTTGATGTTTCAGTCTGAGGTGCGGATTTGCTACATGAGTTAGACTCGGGCCGGGTCCAAACACAAGAGACGCAGAGAACCAGCGGGGCCGAGGTGCCCCAAATTACCAAATTCACCCAGAATCTGGGCACTTGAGGATTTAGCCAAAATAACACAAAAATGAACGCTCGTGAAGACTCAAAGAAGCCCAATAAATACAACAGAATCAGATACATTTACCACGAAATAAAAAATGTGATAAACAGATAACGGTGTCGGCTATAATCCCCAAATCTTACATTTGTTTACACTAAATAAACCCCATCTACAGATAAAATAATCAATAGAAATCAGAAATGGAATCTTTACACATAAATACGCTTAAAACGAGCATCGCATCCTCAGCCCCCCCCGGAGGACGCCGGTTTCACAGGATATTTAATGCAAACACAAATTGAGCGCGAGGCAGACGCTGGGCCAGCAGGGGGGGCTGTCGGCTCACACATGGAGGACATGATACTTTTCTATACAGAGGGGGTGGGGTTAGAGGTGGGGCGAGGTAATCACGTGACTAATCACGACTAAGACAGGTTTTATTTACCCCGTTTAATTTATAAAGCTGTTTCTATACACATTATCGGGGCTGTAGAACCCTGCAAACCCCTCATACCCAGCAAACATTCTGACCTCCTAGAAACAGGGGACAGAAGGATTTGGGGACTAAGAGGGACTGGTCGGACTAACCAGGGACACTCAGTAGGTATAGTGCTGCGGTGCCTTGTCACAGACCTGCACCCGGCTCACGTGGAACCGAATGCTTCAGAAGATCAAACGCAGCCCCCTAAACATTTTGTGACGAATATTAACTCGGGAACCGGCGATCGCTCGCTCCCAGGGGCCGTTTCCTGCCAAGTGTCTGACGCGGTGCCGGCTTCCAGATGAATCATTTCCTGGGTGGGCCTTTAATTACACGGACATCTCGCCCCACTACAGAGGGTCCTTATAACAACTCTACTCTACTCTAAAGCTCACTCTGCCCCAGAAGCTTACAATTCTGCGGTTCTCAGGGTCCAACTTACAGGAGAAACGGTGCTGCCACGCGCCGCGTCTCCTGGGAAGCTCTGTCAGAGCGGTCACCGCATTCTACAAGTTACCCCGCCGGGTAACTTACAAGAAACGGCAAAGAAAGACATTGAGCTTTATCCTTAACATAAGCTACCGAGGCACGAACGCCAGGATCCCTCCTGGCAGCGCCCCACATGATGCTGGCAGGACATGCGGCCCCGGTAACCTTTCCACTCCAGGGAGGGCTTTATAACGCATGCTATGTGTATCGAGGGGGGGGGGGCGCAGTTACAGCAAATTGGTTCTGATCAGATCCAAAATGTTACGGGCACATGTATTATACACAACGCCATATGTTGCAGGATTCACGCTGCAAATACATCACCCACAGGTATAACGTGAGGGGTAAGAAAAACCGGCTCAAGCTTCTGCTGCTACAGGAAACGCGTTTCACAATCACACCAAGACAAATCAACTATGAAAAATGCTTTTAATGGTGAAGTAAGGACTGTACAGCTTGTAACAGGAGAAACAGTGAAACAAGGAGACAAATAAAGAGACATGAACATCAGTAACAGGCGTTAGTTAACAGAATGAAGACTTTGAACATAATTTACAGAACTGTCACACAGCCTTATGCTCCCTCTTCCTCAGCCTCCTCCTCAAACTCTCCCTCCTCCTCGGCCGTAGCATCCTGGTACTGCTGGTACTCGGACACCAGGTCGTTCATGTTGCTCTCGGCTTCTGTGAACTCCATCTCATCCATGCCCTCCCCGGTGTACCAGTGCAAGAAGGCCTTCCTACGGAACATGGCTGTGAACTGCTCGGAGATGCGCTTGAACAGCTCCTGGATGGCCGTGCTGTTACCGATGAAGGTAGCGGACATCTTCAGGCCGCGGGGTGGGATGTCACACACAGCGGTCTTTACATTGTTGGGAATCCATTCGACGAAGTAGCTGCTGTTCTTGTTCTGAACGTTAAGCATCTGTTCATCCACCTCCTTCATAGACATGCGGCCTCGGAAGACGGCAGCCACGGTGAGATAGCGGCCGTGACGAGGATCGCAGGCAGCCATCATGTTCTTTGCATCGAACATCTGCTGAGTTAGCTCTGGCACGGTTAAGGCACGGTATTGCTGGCTGCCACGGCTAGTAAGTGGGGCAAAGCCAGGCATGAAGAAGTGCAGACGAGGGAAGGGCACCATGTTAACAGCCAGCTTCCTCAGATCAGCGTTAAGCTGGCCAGGGAAACGCAGGCAGGTGGTTACTCCACTCATGGTGGCCGACACCAGATGGTTCAGGTCACCATAGGTGGGGGTGGTCAGTTTCAGGGTTCTGAAGCAGATGTCATAAAGAGCTTCGTTATCTATACAGTAGGTTTCATCTGTGTTCTCTACAAGCTGGTGCACAGAGAGGGTGGCATTGTAAGGTTCTACTACAGTGTCGGATACTTTTGGGGAGGGCACAACGCTGAAAGTGTTCATGATTCTGTCTGGGTATTCTTCTCTGATCTTGCTAATAAGGAGGGTTCCCATACCAGAGCCAGTGCCACCTCCAAGCGAGTGGGTGAGCTGGAAGCCCTGGAGACAGTCACAGCTTTCTGCTTCCTTCCTCACAACATCCAGCACAGCGTCAACCAGCTCTGCTCCTTCTGTGTAGTGACCCTTGGCCCAGTTGTTCCCAGCACCGCTCTGACCTAGAAACACAGAAACCACGTCAGTAATGCCCGTATTAGAGACAGACACAGCTATAACACCATGAGTGTGCCAAGCAACGGGCTTATGGCAGGAATTTCAGCTTTAAGGCTCAGGGCCTCATTTCTAGGGCTGTTCTATGAGGTGCTTTGGCCAGATATGCAGGACCCCCCCACTAAACCAAATATTATACATCTGCTTGTATTGTAATCACGCAAGCATGAGAACATTAGCTCGTCAATACAATTTAGATTCAGATTTTATCCATCACTTAATGTTACAATCCAGTATATAAATATCCTGTACTTACCAAAAACAAAGTTATCTGGCCTGAAGATCTGGCCAAAGGGTCCAGACCTGACAGAGTCCATCGTTCCAGGCTCAAGATCCACAAGCACAGCACGGGGAACATACTTGCCACCTGAAATGAGAGTTAACAGGGTTACTTTCAAGACCTCAACAGCTTAAGCAGCCACCCAAGGGCCCCGGATCCAGTCCATACCTGTAGCTTCGTTATAATAGACATTAATTCTTTCCAGTTGGAGGTCACTGTCCCCGTGGTATGTGCCAGTTGGGTCAATTCCATGTTCATCACTGATTACTTCCCAGAACTAAAAGAAAATGGCAATCAGTAACGCTTCAAAACATCACAATATTAAAATAAAGTCCACTAACATGCACAGGATCACAATACCCAGTTAGATCTAGGCAGTTAAAGCCTGGGGGCTTAAGGAGATACTGCAGCTTGACATGCGACACTGAGCCACTGCCCACAGCGAGAGCCACAGGGATATTCTAATTTTAGGACCATTTATTGATTAGCTTAATTACCTGACAAACTCCAGATAGTAAACGGAGGACATCTTTGCTCAGGGAGTGCAGCTTTGAGACAGCCATTGACAGGGATGAAACCGAGTGAGGCATTTAGAATAACGGCTTTATACATTAAATGAGGTAAATAAAATGTCCTGCTGTTTCTATACAGATCACTGGGGGCATTAGGGCGGTAGAACCCTGCGATACCCTCATACCCAGCAGACATTCTGAGATCACAGAAAGGGGGAATCAGGGGAGCAGAGAGGGGCATGGAGAGTGGACAGACTGGTCAGACACCCGGAGATACAGCCCGATGACAGGTGCACCTCGCGTACTATGCACGGCCTGGACGATGCCATAGCACAGCGCTGGCCTCATGATTCAGGACACCCTCCAGCAGGCACATGCCGGGCACCAGGCCAAAAATCCCCCTAGGAGCTTCCGGCACGCGCCCTGCCGAGAACATTCGAATTTGAATTGGAAGGGAACCTGGCTAACGTGACGCAGCAGGTTCTCTGGTGCCACGCCCACTACACCAACCGTCTCCCGTCAAGCCACACCCCTGCAGGGGAAAGCACGAGACCGGCGCGAAAAGCCGTTACACCCGGCTTTTAACTCCTGCGCTGCCGGCTATCCTACCTCACAAAGCATTGAAGGGTCATCGTACCCCATCTCCCCAACAGAAAAGAAAAATTCCCAGGGAAGAAGCAGTGAAGGGCACAACCATCCCCGTAGAGCCCCAGCCAGCTCACCTTAGCTCCGATCTGGTTGCCGCATTGGCCAGCCTGCAAGTGCACGATTTCCCTCATGTTGCCGGGGTGTAGGTTTCTTGGATGTCTGCTCTAAATCTCAATCCCCGAAGGCTTCCGAGAGCAACTGACTCCAACCGTCTCGCAGTGCTCCTTTTATTGGCGGCTGAGGTCCACTGACGAGAGCGGCACCACAAAATACTCAGGCAGCTATTGGACAGACAGCGGTGGGCGGATACCTACTCCCCCTGCTCGATTGGTTGTTTGTCTGTTCTTCAAAGCGTCGCTAATCTCCCCTAGGCGTGGATTGGCTGGTAACCAGGCGCCGCCAGCTGTCATAGTCGCCTTACTCCCGCCGCAGCCCACCGCTGATTGGCGGTATTCAAATGATTGACTAGCTTACTGACTGGCTGGTCGGTCAGGCAGTGGGCGGTTTCGAAATCGCGTCCTAGTAACCACTGCAATGCGCTTGGGGCGCCAAGAATGAAGTTAATCTCGTGCTATTCAGAGCCGCGCTTACGCTCTTCTCTATCTCATGTATCATAGCTCTAGACCTCTCATACGCTCTCTACGGTTGCTAGGGGCCCTTGGTTACTGGTTCCCCTGGCTTCCCGCGCCTCATGCCTCCCTGCGTGTGTTTATCCTGGTTACCCGTCCTGTTCAGACAGGCCGCCCTCCATTACAACGAGTCCAAAGCATTCCTAAACACAAGCTGTGGCCATGGTTTCCTCAAACCCATCTCCTCAGTGCGAGGGAATGTATTAAATGTTACGACACAAATACCTCCTATACAGGGTGTGTGAGGAAGAAAAATGGAGACTAATAATATATTTTTTTTTAATTTCAAGGGGAATAAATAAATTTAACCCAATGCTACAGCCTGACGTTAACAAAAATCATTATTTCTTTGGGTTGGACAAAATTAATCAAAAGTCAGGTATCAAAGAGAAAAATATAGCATTTTGGCTTATCTGGGGCAGATACGGGTATCCGTGTTATATCCTGGGTCATTTGCCTCAGAATTGGCGAGGTCGTAGGCCGGACACCATTATTGGTAAAAGCCGTTCTCCCGGCACAGACAAAAACGAGATTTTATTACTGAAAGAACTGTAATAAGTTGCCCTTATTTTAAGATATGTTGCTTTTCCTTGGTGCAAGTGGTGATGTCATCAGCAGGGTCGTGACATCATACCACCATACCAGGGAACGTTGTACATGAGCTGCCCCTGAGACTACTGAAATATTAACCCTTTAAAATCTCTTCATGAGGATTCTATGTAGTGACTTTCCAAATGTGTTACCCAAATGGGTCTAATACGGTCGTCATGGAAACCTTGACTTGTCAATTTAAGATACACTTAATTGAGTCACCTGCATTAAAGCAGGAATATCAACCATAACATACTGGGGGGCAAAAGCACCGACTGGGCATTTTATATATAATCCCAGCAGGGGGGAATAGGAAGGCGTCAGATCCGGACTGTGTGACCCCCATAATCTGCCCTGTCACCCTGAGACTGGGGCAAGAACCCTGAGAGTTCCCACACGTGGCCCCCGGGCTGGGTTTGGCCCCTGGTGAAGGGGGGGGGGGTTATTCCTGTAAAATGTTCAGTAATTGGGAAATTTGATTAATCTCCCGTGTAATCTGATGTTGGCCGCTCTCCATCCCATTCGTGCCACAAGTTAATTCTCTTTAGGATGCTGGTGGCCTTGGCATTTTTGTTAGTGTTGCCACGGTAACCTACAACGAAACGGAATGGAAGAAAGGAAGTATTCAGGACGGTTAAGGAGATAAAATTTGCAATGGAGGAAAAAACGAAGGCCCTTCTAGTTTTTGAGCACAATGTAGCAGCGAGAGGAACGCGCAGTATGATTTCACCCTGAAACACAACACAAGGTTACCTGTGATCCACAAATGCCAACCCGGCCCCTGTCGGCCCCCGTCTGTTTCTCCTGCTGTAAAGACTCAAACCTTAATCAGTCGTTGGTCTCGTCTTAGATTCAGGAGCCGGATGTCTATCCCATGCATGTTTAATACCCTCACTGTATTACCCTCTACCACTTCTGCCGGGAGGCTGTTCCACTTATCTCCCACCCTCTCAGTAAAGTGACTCTTCCTTTCGTTTTATCAGAGCGATTTGGTTTTAGATTAATATATATATAAAATGTATTAATTAGTGATATGTAAGGGAGCGATGCGTAGAAAAAGCTAACGATACAGAACGGTGCACCAGGATCTTAACAGTCTCCAGTATAATTGGTGATTGGAAGCATTATAATTGCCCTCAGGGCTGCCACGCATTTTATGCATCACTGCGTTATGTGATCATCCGCAGCAAAAGAAGAAATGCGATTGGCTGCCCTGATTTTAACATCCAGGTTGCGTCAGGTTTACCGCGTGTCATTACCTATTCCCAGTACATATTTAGCACTCATTTTAGTCCCAGTGTGAAGTTGCTATGGTAACCACAGACATGGTGCCTTTAATATAGTTGCAGCGTTGCTATCACGGGCCGTGCAGAGACGCGGAAAGTAAAGAGAAGCGCGTTGGCGCTGATGTGGAAGTGCGGCTGCCGAGGTCACGTGCGGCTGAAATCAAATGAACATTCCTGTGGGTGATGGAATCAGGTGCGGGCTTTGGTCATGTTAATGAACCCGTGGCGTTTCCATAGCGATATAACACTGTGTGTAACCTGTGCAATTGTGTGTGTAACAAACACATCCAGTGTTAGAAGCCGCCGTGGTAACAATGACACAACAGGAGGCAATCAATGTGTCGGCCCCGGGTATTCACCATGTCCGGCACCATCATGGAGAACATGGCGGTATCTCCAGCTGGCCAATCAGCGCTCTCCTCGGTCGCCATAAATCAGCGTCTCGCGGGTTAACCCCGTGTGGGGCAGGTGAAGTGAGGGGACCGGATGGAGCGAATGGCTCTTATCTGCCAGGAGATGGGCTGCTCGCCTCCTCGTCCCATCAGGGTTGCTCATCAAATAGCACCCGGGGTAAGAAGCCCCTTTGTTACCCCCACCCACACACCGTGTCTTTATACAGTTAGAATGCCAGGTTAGGGCCCCGTGGAGGCTCCTGCTATGTCCCTTTCTGGCCCCAGAATGGCTTCTACACATTGGGGACATTTTGTGGGGAGCCTGCTAGTGCCCCCCTGGACCAGATGCCCCAGGCACTAAAACCAGCCCTGTGTCCCGCACCCTCCCCGTGGGGCCTGACGTGCCCCGCTGGGCCCTATTGAGCGATCAGACGTCTTGGTGCCCACAGCCCAATGGGCCGGCTACAAAGTGATCTGTTCCAGTCAGACCCAGTTATACTACGGAGGTCGGTCACGAGGCTGAGGAGGGGGCTGCTGCCCAAGGGGTGGATGGTAATCCCAAAGTATGCAGGTTCCCCGGTGGCCCTGCTACCACCTTCTCTGGGAAGCAGAGCCCATAAGCCATGCATCAAACACAAGCAGTTTCCAGGCGAGAGCCGCCGGACACTCGTTATTCGGTTGCTAATGGCTTGGGTTTCACTAAACAGAGGCTGGATGTGGAGGCCGCCCCGTGCCGGGGCAATTCTTACAGATATCCATTGTTACAGGCTGGCCTCGTTACTGTATCAACACCGTGTCCAACGCTACTTTCTATCATCAGTGCAAAAAACGCCCAAAATGCAAGAAATGCTTCATTCTTCATTATTTATAAACCGAGGGGCAGACGGGGAAAAAAATACCAATAATTCATGAGCCAAATGCTGCGAAGAGAAACATTTTCCCCAAGTAGTGATGATTATGCAGAGCTTGTGCCGTTTGTGAGTTATTATGCAATATAAATGGATATAAAGCGATATAAAGCAATATGATGTGATATAAAGCGATATAATGCGATATAAAGCGATATAATGCGTTATGTGATATAATAAGATATCATGCCATATAAAGCAATATGATGTGATATAAAGCGATATAATGCGATATAAAGCGATATAATCTGATATAATGTGATATAAAGCGATATAATGCCGGGTGTTTATGTGATTCCTTGTTATCGGGTATACAGGTTCCGGGAGGAATGCACGCCATGGGATACATGCTTTAACCTGTAAGGAATACTGCTGAGGTTTCACACTCTATTTTAATATATTTGGCTCTGGGGGGGTCCTGCCTGCGTCTCCTCATCATATACATGTCCTGACTTCACGCACGATCACATGGACAACCCTGTTCACCAGAGCTTACAATCTAAACATCATAAGCTAAATGTATTGAGTGAAAAAGTCGCTTTTATTCCCTCAAACCACTGTTTATTATATGTATATTTACTATGTATATTTATTGAGTGCGAACAGATGTACTCGGCTCCTGAATCTAAGACGAGACCAACGACTGATTAAGGTTTGAGTCGTTACAGCGGGAGAAATGGGCGATGAGACGGGGGCCGGCGGGGGCCGATCTGCTGGCAGGTTCTGAGTTTCTATGTCTCTGAAAAGCCATTTTTTGAACCCCGTAAATCTCATTTTTTCCTCGTTCTCCGTGAGTCCGGGCCGCAGAGTCACCTGAGTGCGATGCAGGTTGCCAGGCGATGCTTTACCATCACACCTACAAACCACTGTCTACAAACACAAATACACAACAGCTCCATAGCCACAGGGCCACAAAGCGGCAGCCTCGCTCCGACAATCATTTATTAAAACACCCGGGGGCCGAAACGGACAGCTTCGTGGAGACAAATGCTTCCACAGCAGAAAAAGTCATTTTTTTTTTACTATAAATCAACTATTCTGGAATTAGAGGGAAAGTCTCTGGGATTTCTGATGACCGAGGCTGGCGCGGGACGTAAAGGGACCCCCAGCTGCCCCGGTACTGTGGGGGTCCGGCACCGGCAGGCCAGTAACATTCTCCGGGCCCCCAGAGTTAAACCATTTCAGTTATTGCCCCCAAAACAGAACCGCGTGACAGAGCCGTGTAAAGCCACGTGACAGAGCCGTGTAAAGCCGCGTGGAACGGACCCGGCGTTTGTTGGATGCGGCCGTCTGGGTTCCGGATCATTTTGGGTTCATATAGGAATTATTTGGTAACCGGGGTACTGTTTGGTGTTTTGTGGGGGGGGGTTGCACCGTTTGCCCCTGTTTTGCACTTAGTGAATATTTTTTCCTCCCCAGAGTTCTGTGCAGTTCTGTTAATAAAGCTGCCCAGGTAGATGTATCGAGCCGGCGTGGATTTCAGTAGATACAGTTACAGGGAGCGCGGGGAGGGGTGGTATCACAGGGTTTTTGGATACCGTTGGCGGGGTTTCCAAACAATCGCCGTCCCTCAGCAGCGACAGGAGCCGCCACGGCCCCCCCGGGAGAGCCGCCACGCTGCCACGAACCCCCCACGAATTCACGTTTTTACATCATTTTTAAAAAGCCAAAGAAATAAAAAAAATATTTTCCCAATAATCTGCCTTTTGTACCGATTGGTAATGTGAGCCGCGCAGGTTTGCCCAGGAATTCCTTATCATTGCCCCCTGGTCGGCCGTGTGGGACGTGTCGCTGGGTACACCGCTTGTAGAAAGGGGCAAGTGGTGCAGTCTCCATGGTAACCAGTGGAAAGTCCACGCCGATTGCCCCTCTTTTAGCACTTCCCCGTACATTACCCCCGTTGTGCCGCGGACAGTACCGGGGCGGTTAGTGGGGGCAGATTGTTTTCTTCTCTCCAGCAAACACCCTTGGTAACCCTTTAGCTGCCGGAGCAGCATGCGCAGTGAATGGAGCCTTTGATGGGAGGAATGCAGCCTCACCGGTCGCAGGGAGTGGGAGGTGTCGGCCGTACAAACGCATATTATTTATTATGTTCATAGCTGCGCACATCCTCGTGGCCAGCGAGAAATCATGCCTGCCGGGGCTGCCGTTACTATTACTCTCTACCGGCCCCCCAAACGTACTTTAACCCTTAAAACAGGCGTCTTTTCAGAGAAACAGTTGACTTGCTTTATTAGTTGGGGAGGAGGAGAGGGAGGGAATAGGTAAGCCGGTGGGTTACGCATGTGTACTTTACTGGCAGGGTGATAGATAAGTGGAGCAGCCTCCCAGCAGAGGTGGTAGAGGGTAATACAGTGAGGGGATTAAACATGCATGGGATGTATCTTTTACATCGCAGCCCAACATCAACCATTCCGGTCTATTCCGGATCACTGTCAGCGACCGTCTGGTCTTATTCCTCCCCAAAAACCTGACCCTAATCCAGACGGGTGCCACAATCTGCCATCCTATTGGGGGGGGCAATACCGCAGCGCTCTCCCTTTCACAGAATGCGCGCATCCTCCTCGGTGGACAGCTGTCGGCGGGATAATGCGCCGGCGGCGAGCTGCGACCGTTAGCTGAGCCGGCAGAGGAGGAGCGGCATAGACAGAGGGGCTTTATCCGCTGCATGAATATTTCATCGGAGAACAGCCGGATCATGCGCAGGTACGCGGCACAGCGACATCCCTACACCGCCTCGCAGCACAAATGCACCGACGGAGCCAGGTCACAAAGAGTTAAATGACGTGGACAGCGCTGCGGAGTACGGTGGCGATATATAAAACAATATATATCAACGATTTTACCAAAAGCAGGGGATCTTCCTAAAATCACAGGGAAGCGGGGGCTGCGAGGCTCTCTGATGTCGGACGGTACCCCTGAATCCGGCCCTCGTGGCCCTAAAGTATAGTGAATTGGGTGAATTTTAGTGCTATGGGGTTCTACGTCTCACAACCCCATCTCGGGGTCTCGGGGTCATCCCCGTTCTCCCCCCGCTGTGACCCCCAGCATGAAGCGGGGTACGGGGGTTCATTCAGGGGCTACAATCAGTTTGGTGGGCATCTGTCTTAGGCAGACCTGGGCATCCAGGCAGCAGCAGCAGCGGCCTTATGGTAGTTACACTTTTGAGTGTCAGCTCCTGTGCCCATTGACGAGCTGCTGTCAGGGACCGGCTCTGCTCCGTAAGCTCAGTGCAGTCGGATCCGCCGCCGTGCTGCAGTGGCCCACGCCCTGCGGCCCTTGCCAGTTCTGCTCACGTGACGTCGTGTCCTGGCCGCTGTCCCAGGATCCTAAAAACAGAGCTGCAGACAAACTGCACCGAGCGGCATTTTATCCGGTATGCTGCCAACCTAGGCCATGGCGCAGTACAGCAGGAATCCCAACACCGTACAGCGCCGGGGCGCCCAGCAAGACCCCAATATATACGATGTGATGTACAGACGTAGCGGCACACAGCGCGATGGGGGGGCAAAGAACCATTTAATGCGGGTAACCCTATTACTTTACCCGCTTTTAAGTCATGTGTCTAAGGAGCCGCGTGCTATTGGCTGGGAGAGACATCACCTTGGCTGGAAGCCATCGCCACCCTTTCATGCCTACGATGCCAAGAATTTATTCAGCATTTAGAAATACGTGGATAGGGGTTCCTGGGGGCCCCGGGTCTGATCCTGCGTGTGCACGGAGAACGGGCGGTTTGGGCTCCGAAGAAACATTTCAATATGCTATAGATGATTCAGCTAAAAGTTGATGTGGTTCTAGGGAACCGCCTCCCGGCAAAGGTCCCGAGAGGCAGCCAAGGCCAATACAGTGAGAGGGGATTCTGGCTACATCCATCACTCTCAGCCGGGTTATATCCGGTGGCCTAAGTACAGGGCAACCTCTTCTACCGGCCTCCTCGTACCTGTGTAAAAAAAAGAGCCCTTCCGACCACGACCGGACCGGTGTTTGCGTGTGAGCGTGTATGTGGAAATGATGTGAGATGGAGTGTTAGCGTGAGTGATGTCAGAGGGAATATGTGTGTTAGTAAGTATGAGTGTGTGTGATTTGTGTATGTTGGAGGGGAGGGAAGAAGGCACAGACCAGCTGTTTGGGGCAAAGATGGCACAGACAGGCTGTTTGGGGGTTAGGATGGCACTGATAAACTGCACGGGGCATATCCACACGAGAAAAGGCTGGGGGTATATAAACCAGCAGGGCAAATAACAGGTCAACGCCACTGGTCGCTTCACTGGAACCAGGTCATCAAAGGGTTAAAAGGGAAATATACCCTCACCCCCCAATAAATTAGGCTTCATTATGGTGCCTCGGGTTGAAGGGGTAGATTCCTCGGATAAAGGGGTAGATTCCTCGGATAAAGGGGTAGAATATCCTCGGATAAAGGGGTAGATGTCCCCCCCGGATAAAGGGTAGTCCTCGCTAAAGGTAGATTCCTCGGATAAGGTAAATTCCCCGAATAAAGGGTAGGATTCTCGCGATAAAGGGGTTAGATTCCCCTTGATAAAAGGTAGATCCCGATAAAGGGGTAGATTCCTCGGATAAGGGTAGATCCCGGATAAAGCGGGTGAGATTCCTCGGATAAAGGGGTAGATTCCCCGAGAAAAAGGGTAGATTCCCGGATAAAGGGTAGACTTCCCCGGATAAAGGGGTAGATTCCTCGGATAAAGGGGTAGATTCCCCGGATAAAGGGGTAGATTCCTGGAGTGAAGACGCAGATCCTTTGGATGAAGGGGTAGAATTACTCCGGGGGACGGTGCAGATTCTCAGTATGTTATTGTTGAAGTCCTTGCTTGAACTCAGGTGCCTTGGATATCTGAAGCTTTCCACGCAGGAAAGACGCCGGGTTACGCCAGTAAAGAGTATTGCCCCACGCCTCGCACTCGCCCCGTGGTGCTATAATATTAATCACCAGCAGCTGGGGTCCTGCCGCTCGCGTTATTAAATATCCATTGTATCACTGAAGCTTCCGTCTCCCGTTACATGCGCAGCCTCCGGTTACCTCATTACATTCTCCTCTCAGAAGATCAGTTTATCGATTAACAACAAGACTTAAAACCCTTGTCATTAAAAGCTTCCTCCTTCCTGCCGCGGAGACCCCTCTGGGATAACACATACCTGCGCTCGCTGGCGGAACACTTCTCCACTACCACCAGGGAGAGCGTAATGAAGATCGCTTTTATTATTATTATTTATTAAACACCAACAAATTCCACAGCGCTGTACAATTGAAATAACTGATTTCAGGGAGACATAAATGCCCCAGTCTAGCACCCCTTTTACGTCTTTAACCCTTTAATATATTTAGGGGTCTCTCTCCCTCTCCTGTGAATGAGTTCTCTGCTGCCACCAAGTGTACACTTTAGGTACTGCAGCATCTCTCTGGTCGTATAATGTATGACGCCGCTCCCCCCGCTTTACACCCCAGTGCAAACTAAAGTTCATTGTCAGGATATACAATGTACATTCTGTTTGTATGACGTCATAATATTAATCCTGTAATAAAAATGCACGCCAAATACAGTATTTCTGTTAGAAAATTCAAAGAAGATGATTACGAAAGAATATGCCTTTGTCTGCATCTTTGCGTGAAATTTGCATGACCAGCTATTTGCATAGAGCCAATTTGCTTGAAAAAGACAGGAACACGTTAATATTACGTAGGGCGGCCCATTCAGAGACGTTTATATACTCGTGTACAGTACTTTCACTGCATTATACAGGTTGCAGGGGCCGCTAGGTGCATCTTCCGGCCGGCGCTCTGAGTTCTGAGCAGCACCGGCGGCAGGAGGGCACGAGCCGGTCACGAACGCGAGAAAGTGAAATAGGCTTCGGGTTTCCGTTTGTGGGGGAAGCCGTTAGCTGCGGCTGTGACCGTCTGCGTGTGTCGGGGAGGGAGGTGGCGCGGTGGGCTGCCCTCCAGGAGATGTCCAATCGGGATCCTGGCTCACGGATCCTGTGGATTCCGGTGGATCCTTCGGCTGAGGCTCTTCTCTGGGAACTGGATCCTTTTCTAGTTCTGCGGATCAGAATCATAAAGAGTCAGGGACAGTCCGACCAAACAGGGACCAGCCGAAGGTCACGCACCTGACAAAGACCTGGAACCAATAGGAACACCTGTGCTAAAGGAGCAGTGATCCTAAAATCACTAAAAGTTAAATGTTATGGAGGTAGGCAGTTAAATGGCTGCATTGAGATTGTACATTGACAGGGGGGCCCTTAGCTGATATTCCTCTGCTTGTTTTTTGGTCAGTTCTGTGTTTCTCTAAAACGCGTCGGGTATCGAGAAAACGCTGTAATGTTTCCAGTTATGTGAGAGGGTCTCCCGGTGGGATTTAATACTAAGGGGGCTACAAACAGATTACATATTACCATTTTGTCTCGGACGTTGGTGCTGACCTTGTGGCGCCTCAGCGGTCTCTCCATCAGTCGTGGGGTTTGGGGGGTCTCTCTGCTCAGCCTGGCTTTCCGCTTGGGATTCTGGGTACCCCAAAGAGGACGGGGAGAAGCTGGCCAGCGACGCGGAGTCTCTGTTATCGGTATCATCAGACTGTTCTGAATCACAGCTCCCAGAGCCTAGAGGGCAGATACAGCAAAAGAACCGGTAATGAACTGAGCTTTCCCACCTCCCAGGTACTCAGAGGTTAATGCCAGAATTACCTCCCGGTCCACGACGGCCCCCGAGGGCAGAATCACGATCACACGGGAACAGACCTATATCCCCGAAAAGTGTCAGGGTCCTCGGCTTAGCCTTCGGGGACTTTGGTTCTCTTTTGGGCTGGAAATCTAAATGAGCGGGGAATCAGTACACAGACCAGGGAGTATTAATCACAAAAATCACTATTTATATTCGGGGTGATCCGGCTCGCTGACCCAAACTACGTGAATAACCGCTAACAGTACCGGCCCGGTGCTTAGAACATCACGTTTCTCAGCTTCCAATCACGTTACACGTTTTATGGGATTACCTGAGATCTTAAATCTGCCCCCAGGGCTGGCCAGGTAGACATACTTCTTCCACAAGTAATACTGATTCCTTATACCTTCCAGATCCAGGTCACCTAGAGATCCCAGACGCTGAAAGAGACAGTGGGACCGGTAATACAATATTTCCTCCGGCGTTCATAGTCACTAAGTGCTTGGGGGTTCCCTGACGCAGTTTGCCCCCCATACCAGCATAGCCGGACATTTAAGAGCCCACGGGAACAGCGCCATAAACCGGATAAAGACACGACTCTCACCGTGTCCAGCTTGTACACCGGGGCTGCGCATGATGAGCTCACACAGGGCTGACGCCTCTCTTTGCTGTCGTGTAAAATCACACGTCTGTTCTCCAGCAGCGGGAAACCGGGGTGGGACGGCTGGAGACGCTCCGCGCGTGGGCTTCGGCCACAAACCTCTATGGTTTTCCTGGCTGGTCCGTGGGCATTCTGCTTCGTGGAGCTGTGTACACAATAATCTGCAATTAGATCACCAAAGGACAGAGTCCTGCGCCAGTTCCTCAAGCAGATACAACATCACTGTGACTTGGGTGTTTGCTATCGCTCCATTTATACTGAAGAATACTATTTATCTTTCGCGGCCAGGAACATATCGATGACCTACCTCGCTGAGAGACCTTCCTTAATATGCCCTCTGAATAATATTCGGGTGCCACAAAGCGTTGGCTGTAATGGGGGTCCCCTGGTTAGGAGCTTCTTATCTTTCCTGCTTCTTGTCTAAACACAAAATAAAAAAGACCCCCTTCAGATGAGTTCTTCCTGAGTGATCTCCCTGAACCCCGACATAAAGGGTTAACACAGCGCTTTCCCAGCACTCACTTCACGTAAGACTCCGCTCTTTGCACCTCCCGCTGCGAACATCTCAAGCGTGATCTCTTTAATCCCACTTTGCAAAGCCTGCTCTCTAAAAGAAAGGCATTAATACGAGTGAGGTCTCTTATAAAACCGACATATTCCATGGCGCTGAGATACAGGGACGGCCGCCACGTAAGCCACGCCGCCTGTCAATGACCTGTGTTTCTGGGAGCCCGGGACCCTCCACTCACCGCGCATGACTTTTCTTCGGCTCGGCTTTGTGCTGCTTACGCTGGGAGTTCGGGACCCAGATTAGCGATGCCTGTTTGCCCTCCGGGGGTAATGTGGCACCTACACTCACCACCCCGACCTGAAACAGAAGAGCAGCGAGCGGTTCCTGTGTTGTGTATTTGCAGGAGACGGGCTCTAAACACACATTGCCGGAATAAACTCCTGGACAGCGCTAAGTTAGATTTCATTAAAGCCGTGCATCCAGCTCCATTGTGTTTTCTTTCTGCATAAAACCTTTGCCCCTAATTCCCGGGGTGCGGGGGCTGTTGGGGTCCCTCCGCATGGAGATTCACTCACTTTGGGGGTCTTCCTGCCGGGTAAGCTGTATCTTGGGAATGAAGTCATTAATTCTTTGCGCAGGTTCACCTCTGAGATCCTCATCTTGACCGAGCTAAAAAACACAATTTCATATTGTTCTTCTCTCTGTTTGTGACATTACTTCCCCGTGACACTTTAACTCCCCTATAATCCAACTCAAGTGTTTATGATAAATATATATATATAGCGCCACCATATTCTGCAGCGTTGTACAATGGGATATATAAAGTACGGGGGTATAGAGTGATGGAGACGCGAGATACACATTATTACTATACCTGCTGTCAGCCAAACTGTTATGGAGGGAATACGCAGAAGACAAGAATCTGTGCCCTGATAAGGATGGGGGGCTATCCTGTCCGGTCGCCGGGGGAATGGGCTCAGGTAGGGTGGTCACCGTCAGAACCGGGAGGCCTTTGGCTGGAACACCAAGCATACAATAATATGTCAGAGAATGGATTTCACTCAGCGTTACAAACCCTCGGTAATCCGTAACATGTTTTTCCATGAAGCACCGTGGGGTGATTGGGGAATGTTTCTGGAAGTAATTGCCATATGGGGTAGGGGGTCTCAGCTTGGGAACTCCCCAGGGGATATTCCTGTCTTCCCCAGCCCCCCCAAGGTATTCCTGTTATCCCCAGAACCCCAGGGGTATTCCTGTCCCCCCCCCCGGGGTATTCTTGGTGAATATAGTAACCGAAGTATTAATGCTTCTTATGACCCCAATACACCGTACCTTCCGCTGACAACGATCTGGCGGCTGCCCCCGAGGGCCGATAGCGGGGGCATCCTTGTTCTAACCTCATGACGGTCGCCCAGCACTGGGGGTGCTGACACACCGGCTCGGGGCACAAGGTCTCATCCAAACGTTTGGCCTCCGCCATCCTGACGCGTTAATTTAGGAGGAATCGGCCCGTTCTCCGGCACTCTGTGAAGCCCCGCTTTACGGAACAAAGACAGCGATTTCATATTTTAATGCAATTTATTATCCCAGAGAAACAAGGATTTAAAGGGAACGAGTAGCTGAGATGTCGGCACTTTAATGCAATGACTTCTATATTATCAGCCCACCTTCCCTAAAAAAGGGGGACACTATAGCCTGTCTGACACCCCAATTATTAACCCCCTCCCCATTCACAGTCACCCCTGCAGGTGTCTGACACCCCAATTATTAACCCCTCCCCATTCACAGTCACCCCACTGGTACCGAGGGGGTTAATCAGTTTGGGGCTATTGCATGGAGTGCCCCCTGCTGAAATCTACCCCCTAGATAGAGCAATATCTACAGTCTAATCATTAACCGCTTACCTGTCCCTTGATACCATGGCAACATAGGACGCTCCTCACGCCCCTCCCACCCATTATGGCTGCCCTGCGTTCCAAGCATCGCTATCAGACTGCGGCTTACGTTCATTGGCTGGTTCACACAGCACGTGACGGTCTTCCTGCACAGCGAGTCGTGGAACGCACAGGGTTGCCAAGTCTGCGTGTCAGTCCCAGGTCCCTGCAGCGGGTCACGGCCGGTCGTCTGTCAAATCACCCCGGTGTCAGGCCGGCGGTGTCTGCGAGTCCCGGACGAGAAACGTCAGGAAGGTGAGGTTCCCCGTGGAACGCACGGTGTCGCGGGGAAGGCGGATCAGGTGCCCACGTGCTGTGGGTGGGGCTTGATTTGCAGGCGGGAACCGGAGTGAGCCTGGAGCATAGAGTGTGAGTCCCATCATCCTTCGGATTCGGTGTGTGGCCCCAAGAGCCCTGTCTGTTAAGTCCTTGGGCGGCGGGTGGGTGCAGGCTGGGGGTATCGCTGTCTCTGGCCCCTGGGTTGTTGTAGACCGTCACATTACTGTTTGACTGTCTCTGGGCTCCCTCAGGGCTGCTTCCTGACAGGCAGGGGCTTCGCCGAGGAGCCGGTGTGCGGGTGCTTCAGCTCCGGTAAATCATGTATGAGCCCTGGGGTGAGGCGGCTTCCGGGTGACGAGTAAATCACGTTAACGTCCTTTGAGTTTTTATCCCTTTGCTGTGAGTTACCCGCTTCACGCGTATTTGGGGTCGTGGCCTCTCCATACCGGGTGTGAATATTTCATTAGAATATTCTAATAATGATTGTTTTATTTTTCTTTCCGCTGCAGACGATCAGAATATGGCAGAAAGACCAGAAGATCTCAATTTGCCCAATGCCGTCATCACCAGGATCATTAAGGAAGCTGTAAGGATGCCGTGATTATCGCCGTGACAACCAGTTGTGTAAAACGCATCAACTTTCCTTGTATAGAGGGCTGTGTGATGCCGTATTAAACAGATACGTCCAGAAAAAATTTAAAATTCTAGGTTTTTGTACCCAGTGGCCACAGTCATGGGCGTCACTATTAAACTTCATGGCCCCTGTGTCTTGCTCGGCCCCCACGAGGCTTCTGGCCCGGAAGGTGAACTTAGTGGCCACTGGAAGGAGCGGCAGCGCGTCTGCTAGTGCAAGGCTGGGCAGCGTCGGAAGTCGTGTCAAGGACCGAAGTTGTACTTTAAAGAAAAAAAAAAAGTCTTTTACAAGAAAACGATGACTGTTTGTAATCCCTGTTGGTTTCCTTTCAGCTCCCTGACGGCGTTAATATCTCCAAGGAGGCTCGCAGCGCGATTTCACGGGCCGCTAGTGTGTTTGTGCTTTACGCCACATCCTGGTGAGAATCCCCCCCAAACATCCACGGCTACTATGAGAGCGAATAATCCCCCCCCATAACCCCACGCACTCGCGCACGCACACTCAAACACACGCGTACGATAAGACCCCTGGTTCTTTAAAGGAGCTCCGGGGCTTAATGTAACAGCGATCCATAAATCTGCACGTTGCCGTGGATATTGTCATTTGTCCCATTCTCGGTTATAATGTTAAAAAACTTGCATGTTATGTGGCTGATTCAGCGAGAGATTATCGGGCAGGATGAGCAGACTGATTTTCTTTACTTTTAGTGCCAACAACTTTGCGATGAAGGGGAAGAGGAAGACGCTGAACGCAAGCGACGTATTGGCTGCCATGGAGGAAATGGAGTTCAATCGTTTTGTGGATCCTTTGAAGGAGTCCTTAGAAGGTAAGGAACGTTTGTTGGCGGTCCCTGACCGTCCTGCTTTATGGAGCCGACGGACCCCTCTCCAGACCTCAGCCAATCAGGAATCCTCGTTCTCGCAGTTCCAGACCGTTACTGTGTTGCATGTTTTATTTTATATATTTTTGCAGCTTACAGACGGGATCAGAAAGGCAAGAAAGAGGCCACAGAGCAGAAGAAGAAAGATAAGGATAAAAAAGGCGATTCCGAGGACCAGGACAAAAGCCGCGAGGAGGAGAACGAAGAGGAGGAGGACAAGATGGAGGAGGAGGACGTTGTAGAGGAAGAGGAGGTGGAGAACTGAGTCCAAGTATTCTCCCATGTAAATACTACGTATAACACGAGGCACCCGGGAGTCGGGCGACGCTTGGATCTCTGGATTACCGAGACAGCCGCGTGGTGCCTGCGAGAGGCGTTTCACCCCGAGGCTAGTGCCCAAAAGGTGCGAGAGACCTTTCCTGCCAACGCGTTCTACCTGCCGGTAACTTTGTTTATTGCAAGTTATTTGTGACCAAACTGGGAACCAAATGAATTTTATGCTGAACACAGGATTCACGTTATGTTTTGTGTTTGTAAATAAATTATACAAAAATTTCCATTAGCTTTTTTTCCTAATTTCCCAAACTTCATGTTACATTGTGAAATCGCCTGTTATTCCAATCGCTGTAAAGTGTCTTCTAACCAGACTCTGATCGCCCCCCCCGGGTATCGGCACGGCCGAGGCGTGTTATTTTTGGGATCCGCACCCATAACGTGGCTATTGATGGTTAACCGAGCAGACGCTATGTAATGTGACAGTTCACAGTTCCACTTCGTGTCAGCAAATTCCGCGGAGCTTCTCGCCTGGTTGTTTTTGCTGTATACTCTCCCCGGGCTCCAGCATTGCTCATGGTGGACATTTTAATGACGTTCTATGGACCTTCACAAAGCTTTTTACGGACTCTTCGCCTGTCCCTGATTCTCTCCCCGCGCAGGATCTCGGGGTCCCTGAGAGTGCGGATCAGTCTGCCTGGTCGATCCGCTGGTCCTCGTTTAATGAGAGCCTTGAAACGAGTTCTGTGCAGATAGAAGGTGAAATGATCTCATTGTCCTCTTCTTACTGTACGCGATGACAGTCGCCATCCTATAGCCTACGATTATCGTCCACCGCCTGGCTCTGGGCTGTAACCAAACAGAATGCAGACGACTCTAACGTGTGATAATTCAGTATTTTCATTGATGTAATCAGCGCTGCGTGAATATTAAATCACGCAGTGCCTGGTACTTTTACAGACTCAGGTTCTGCTGTTTCAGGTCCAGTTGTATCGCAATTTGATAAGTTCTTATTAGTTATAAAAGGAAACCATTTAATGAAAGCAGTAGTCCCGGCAGGTATGAGTGTTTGGAGAAAGGTTGGGAATATTTATACAGATCCAAAGTAATGCAATCAGCCAGGACAGTCCATTGGTTGCCATGGTGATTGTTGTTCCTTTGGCGCTTAGCTGTCACACTATGGGGACAGCAGCTTTACTCGGCGGCTGCGCTGCCCTTTTTCCGTCACTAGGTGGCAGCAGCCGCTAGTTTCATGGTAGTGGGCGTGCTTTGGCAGCTGTTTCCGGGTCACGTGGGAGGCAGATCCATGTGGGTTACTCCAGAGGGCAGAGAGTGAGCTCAGAGGGAACAGAACCGATCAGGTGAGTGGCAGCTGCGCTTGGGCATTTACCCCCTCACACAGGGGTATTACTGCTGGCATTTACCCCCCTCACACAGGGGTATTACTGCTGGCATTTACCCCCCTCACACAGGGGTATTACTGCTGGCATTTACCCCCCTCACACAGGGGTATTACTGCTGGCATTTACCCCCCTCACACAGGGGTATTACTGCTGGCATTTACCCCCCTCACACAGGGGTATTACTGCTGGCATTTACCCACCTCACACAGGGGTATTACTGCTGGCATTTGCCCCCTCACACTGCGCTATAACTGCTGGCATTCCCCCCTCATTCAGGGATATTGCTGCTGGCATTTACCCCCCCCCTCCCACAGGGGTATTACTGCTGGCATTTAAACCCTCACATTGGGGCATTAGTTTGACTGGGGCAGTGCTGGGGTATTACCACTGTTATTTATACCCTGACTGGGGTATTTCTGTTCTATGTTGGTATTCTTGTTGTGTTGTTTTGTGATAGATACACAATTTGCCCCCTCCCCGGTATGTGGGGTGTAGTTAGAGGGCAGCTCTATTAATAGCCGGTTTATTAATAACCGGATATAAAGCCTGTATTTAGCCGGTGGGGTGTATCCCGGGCTCTGCCCGCGGTAAGTGGCACGGGGTTTATGCGTGTATCGGGTGTGTGTTTTGTATGTTGCCCCATCTGCCCCCACGCCTCTCCGTGGAGTTTCCCTTCCTGCAGAAACCACCGGTTCCTGTTTGTAGCTGGTTGCGAGTTTCTGCGGATCGGTAAATGAATTGCTAGCTCTGCGGGTTTGTGACCGGCGTGTGGCGGGCTCGGTGCGCAGCGGGGCGGGCGGCGTTTCCACGGACACTGCAGTTTTCCCTTGTTTTATCTTTGTGGTCTGGCTAATCAGCCGTACACCCTGTCCTGGCAGATATCTCTCCCCAGACACATTGTGCAGGATCAGCATCTGCCTTATCTCCTCCGGGACCCCCGCAGACCCTCGCCGGGACCCCTCATTGCGATTATTAACCCCTTTATGCGCTGCCCACGCTCCGAACGTTAATAGCCGGAGCAGAACTAATTATATCTAATCCTAAATAATTAAAATACCTAATAAACCTCTTTTTACAGACTGGGAATTCTCCGCGCCTCCCATCACAGGTTCATCCTAGGAAGCGCAGAGTCATCGTTTTTATTGGGAACGGCTGCGAGGGCTTCTGTTATTTGGGAGATTTCTGGTTATTTCACCAGCTTTTTGGGTTTCGGGCTTTTCTTTGCCCCCCCGTGGCCCCTCGGGGCCGGTTTGACTCGTTACACAGCGCAGTTTGGTTAACGTCCGTTCGTTCTCTCCGGCAGCGGGCACCATGCAGGCCGACTCCATCCTTCACAGCGGGTATTTCCACCCCGTCCTGCGTGCGTGGCAGGCGTGCGCCACCAGCCTCGATGCCACCAATCTCATGTACCCCATTTTCGTCACGTAAGTAACTCTACGAATGATACATTCCGTGAGACTCTTTAAATATTAACCCTTTAATAGCCCGTCGAGCTGATTCTATGAAGCCAATTGTGTTACCCATATGGCGATAATACTGGTCGTCATGGAAACCTTGACATTATTTAAAGATACAGTTCATTGAGCCACCTATATTCAAGCAGGGAGATCACCCATAACATACTGGGAGCGAAAAACTGGGAGTCTTATATATGATCCCGGCGCGGGGGGGGGATTATTAAAGAGCAAGACTACGTGACCTCGAGAATCTGCCCCGTCACCCTGAGACTGGGGCAAAATTCCCCAAAGTCGGGCAAACCCCAGCTGTGGTTGTTCTCGTTGAAGCCGTCACCGAAGTGCCTTGTTTTTGGGTTTCAGAGACAGCCCGGATGCCGTGGAAACGATCGCCAGCCTCCCCGGACAGGCCAGGTAAGAAGACCCCATTATATTGTCTGTGTTGTAAAGGTCGCCGGCGTCATTTCGTTTGTTTGTTGAGCTCCCCGCGCCGGGGTCAGGGTTGGCGCGAAAAGATTTGGCTGCAATTTCGGTCCTCGTTTGCCAGCGTTGGTGCAATGAATCATGGGAAAACATTTCTCTAAAGGCCATCTGCGTGTCCCCTTCACTTTAGGAGGGTCCTCCCATGTTATCTGCTGACGGAGCACACGCTAAGTACCCCTCCCAGTCTGCCGCAGGCCCCAGATAACACCTTCGGCACATGGGGCAAATAGTTCTGCTCTGATATCAAACCACAGCCTATGTACAGCGGCAGAACCCTGAAAAATACCCCGTCACACTGTAACAATCAATGGAACACTACATGTTGTAGATAAGTGGAACAGCCTCCCAGCAGAAGTGGTAGAGGGTAATACAGTGAGGGGATTAAACATGCATGGGATAGACATACAGCTCCTGAATCTAAGACGAGACCAACGACTGATTAAGGTTTGAGTCTGCGGGGGAGTAGACGGGCCGACAGGGGCCGATCTGCTGCCGAATTCTGGGTTTCTATGTTTAAATAAGAATATATTTGTACATTTAGTTATTTGCAGATACTTTGTAAGACTAATAACGTTTAGCGTCCTGGTCTTCTGTGCCGTCGCTGCCCTTTGATTGGGTAATGGTGTATTCCTCGTTATGTGCAGGTACGGGGTTAATAAGTTGGAGGAGATGCTGCGCCCTCTGGTGGCCGACGGCTTGAAAAGCATCCTGATCTTCGGCGTTCCCAGCAAAGTGACCAAGGTAAGTCCCTCGCTGCATCCTAGGAAGCCTGACCTTTGACCCTGATCGGCCCTTGGGGGGGTAATCCAGGTGAGCCCTGAGACCCAAGCCTCCCCCGTTACACTGTCCTTCCTCTGCAGGACGACCGAGGCTCGGCAGCGGATGCAGAAGATACGCCGGCCATCCAGGCCGTCCAGACGATCCGCGGGGCTTTCCCCGAGCTGCTTATAGCCTGCGATGTCTGCCTCTGTCCCTACACCTCCCACGGACACTGCGGTGAGGCTCTGCCGTTGGCTGCCTTCGTGCCTGCGCCGTGGTCCAGCGTGGCTCAATCAGCACCAAGCGTTAGATACTCATCATTAATCTTGTGATTCTTTAGAATGTAAAAGCCCGAGGAGTAACTGCCCCCTCAGGGGTAACTTCCGGGTAACGGTTCTAATAAAGAATGATGTGTTTCCCAGGGATCCTCAGGGAAGATGGCACCATTCAGAATGAACTCAGTTGCGAGCGATTAGCCGAGGTGGCCCTCGCTTATGCCCGTGCAGGTAAATATGGGGGGGGGGCACAGACCGGCTTTGTATGGCGTGATACCGGGGTAAGCGTGTCAGGGGGGTTATGGATCATGAACGCCTTTCACAATAATCCCGTCTATTCCAGGATGCCACGTGGTGGCCCCGTCGGATATGATGGACGGACGCATCGGCGCCATAAAGAAGGCTTTGATTTCCAATGGACTGGGAAATAAGGTGAGAATTAACCCCTTTACTCCCAGAGCTGTCTGTCCCACCCCCCCTGTGACTAAATAAACCCATAAAACGTATCTGTCTCTCGGCAGGTGTCGGTCATGAGCTACAGCGCTAAGTTTGCCTCCTGCTTCTACGGACCGTTTAGGTGAGACGTCCCCGTTTACTCTTATTGATGGATACTGCATCGCCACTAAATACATAGAATCCCATTTAACCTGTTCCTATCCTGCCTCGCTTGTCGGTCGAGGGGTTGATATTGAGGACGATAAGCCGGGGTTTCAGACTGTGCCGGCAGATGGGGTTAATACCGAGTCTGGCCTTTAGCCCTCCGGCTCGAGTCGCTCCGGATCGGGATGTTACGACGTTTGTGTTCCAAGCTGATGCCGGCGGCCGGGACCTCCACCTGCTGCTCGGTGCTGCTCGGTGCTGCTCGGTGCTGCTCGGTGCTGCTCGGTGCTGCTCGGTGCTGCGGTTTATACCGGGAAGAATCGTCGTTATGAACGAGTGTTAAAAAGTAGCATCTCAGTGCGACGTTTAAATACCTTGAATATACAATTCTTTGTGATTTTGTTTTATTTATTTTTATAATTAAAGGGACGCAGCTTTGTCCAAGCCGGCCTTTGGCGACCGGAAATGTTACCAGCTACCCCCAGGAGCACGAGGACTGGCCAGCAGGGCGGTGGTAAGGAGACCAAATATCCCCTGGATATTATTAGGGGAAGGTCCCGGCTCTTTCAACAATCACTCCCAGTCAGCCACACTGTCAGCCTTGTTAATGGGAATCCCGTTGGGGTCGTATTCAGCAACATGTGGAGACCTCGAGATATCGCTGCCCCAACACCTCTGTAGCCATCGCTGCCCCTAGAGCCCTGCGTAGCACCGCGTGAGTGTGAGTAACGCCGCGCATGATGTCTCTCTCCAGGATCGGGATGTCAGGGAGGGAGCGGACATGCTTATGGTGAAGCCTGGAATGCCGTACTTGGACCTGGTCAGAGAAGTCAAGGACAAGGTGAGTGAATCCACTGAGGGTGAGTGTACTCACCCTTGAGCAGTGTGTAGGGGGCGCTCTAGAGTCCTGATGTGTGAATGTACACTTTCATGTACTCGGTGCTTTACATAAAGGAGGTACAGTAGCTGCATTCATATAATAAGTGCAGGGGTCTGCGGACATTACGAATGGGGTACAATGGGTATGAACACTTTTGGCAGGTCCCTGGCCCAAAGAGCTTACAGTCTGATCTAATGACTGAAGGGGCCACCTTAGTCTAGTGCCACAGACTCTCCTCCTGCTCTGGTGTTCCCGGGACAGCTTCCAGCGACCTCTCCCCCCCATCCATCGTTTATTACTGCTGTTTACGGTCTCTCCTCTCGTCCGCCAGCACCCTGCCTTACCGCTGGCCGTGTACCACGTTTCCGGTGAATACGCCATGCTGTGGCACGGAGCCCAGGCTGGGGCATTTAACCTCAAGGTTGCCGTGCTGGAAGCCATGACGGGCTTTCGGCGAGCAGGTGAGTTACCGCGTTACCCTCATATAACACCCCCCCCCCTCCGGCTTCCTGCGCCTTCTAATATCACGTTTCTTATCTTTGTCTTGCAGGAGCGGATATCATTATAACTTATTACACCCCCCAACTCCTGAAGTGGATTAAGGAGGTGTAAGGGGACCCCTATGAGCGCATGTGCCGACCTCCCCGAGGCTCTGCTTCCATCCCCTGCCCTCCCCTGAAAGCCCCGAAGCTACTTATAAATCCTTCCTTCATCTGAGAATATTCGAGGTGGAATAACGTCTTTAACGGGGGGTTAACGGCAAATTACAAGCCCGGTGTTATTGAGTGGGGCGTCTGCGGGGTGGCAGAGGGGTCCTCAGAATATTTAAGAAGGATAAGAGCCAAATTTTACCGACGCCGTCACTCGTTTTATCCTGTAACGCGCTTTTTATCTCTTTATTAATATAAATTTTAAATGCAGTTGAGGAGGAAGTATTAATTTGCACCCGAGTGCAGCAGAAAAATGCCTCCCCCTTATCTTTACGTTCTTCTATGCTTTTATAATAGTGATTTAATTAAATTAACGAGCATCCCTGGATTTAAATGCCAGTCCTGGCATAGCATTAACGCGTTTACCGGTATCTGCTGCTGTAATAAGGCTGGAGTTATGTCCTGAGCCATTTTCTGTAGAATTTTATCCTGGAATTTTTAGGTAATTTGAGGGTAAAACAAACTTTTCTGGGGCATCCTGTGGTTGGTGTTTAATGGACCGATACGTTATAAGAGATGTAGAGGTTGTTTTGCGGCCCTTTCTGTTCCGTTTCTGCCCTTGAGTGTCACTCGAGTCTCCGGCTCGCGCTGTCCTTGTACCGGAATACGAGACCAAAATAAAATGAAGGTTTTTTCCATGAACTCGGAGTGTTTTGTTTTAACTCATCGGACGCTGAACGATAATGAAAACGCCGTTAGTTTGTGGGATTTGGAACTGAAAGCCTCCGAGGATCCCCCCAACTGCCCCCCCCCCGAAATTGGGACTCCCTCTCGGAAGGCTTTAACCAGGCTGTTTATGTGACTTTGTGCCGCTACTGCAGGGTATTTGTTGTAACTGAGGGGGCATTTGGAAGAAATAATGGGGTTTATTTACCCCGTTAATTTATAAAAGCCGTTCCTGCGTTGTCTAGTACACATTATTGGGCTTTTTAGGGCTGCAGAAGCCCGCGATCCCCTCATACCTCAGCAAACATTCTGAACCTCCTAGAAAAGTAGGGGCATCAGGGGAAGGAGGGGGGCAAATTGGGGGAGGGGAGAGGGTCTCAACAAGGGACTGGCAAACTAAACAGGGACACGCAGTGGGGTTACAGGGATGCTTTTAGGTAAAAGGGCTACACTTCCATCCAAGGCGTTCCGTGGCGGACAGTCTTACAGAACAATCAGGAGAAATGTCTGAGTGCCCAGAGTGCCCACCTCTGCAAACGGCCCCGATCGGGTATTATAGATTGGCGTGGGAGCCCCATAGGCAGTGGTAATGTCGCAGCGATCTGCACTAAAGCCACGAGCTTCGCTTATAAATCACTAAATAGACAATCCACGCGGGGGAGGCGGCACTCGGATTTTGTAGAAAGTACAACGAACTTCATCAAAGTAACAGAAATCACTTTATTCCGTGCCAGAGACGAGCCAGACGAGCCTAACGCATTCCGCACAAGATGCCCAATCACGAGCCGCTCGTCACACAGCGCCCCCTGCGGACTGCTCCATGCGGAACCTTTACACGCGGCTCCGGTCCCTCCTACTGGGGAAGATCTTCTCTGCGGGACCAGAGGACACTTTGCGTTCCACTTGCAGTGAGTGTGGGCAGGGCAGGGGTGGCCGTGTCACGGGGGGGGGTACTTTGTGTGTAATACACGCATCGCGTGCCTGAAGCGTGTAAATGAGCATCTGCCGGAGAACATTAATCATTTTTTTATTAACCCTTCAGAGGCATCGGGGCAGGAAAGTGCGGCACTAGGATATGAGACAAGGAAGGACTGGCTAAGCTTAACAGAGGATGTCGGCAGGTATGCCGTAACTCTGACAGGCGCATCTAAATGCCGTCGCCCGCTCACTGAGTGCCGCCGAGGTTTGCCGTACGGGGTGCTCTCCCTCCATTGGCTCTGAAACGGTTAAATTCCCATATTAGACGTGCTGGCGCAGGGGTGCACGCTGGTTCCAGTCCGTGTTCCTCTGTGGCCCCCGGCGGATTAGGGGCCGCATTCTCTCTGTGTTGTGAAGGCAAATAGCGTCTCCAGGCTGCGCTGCGTTTAGTTTTGGCTCCCGTTGATGCGCGGCGGCCGCTCCTCAGCTTTGTGTTTTTTGTCCGGCTTCCGTGTTAGGAAATCGGATCTGTTTGGGTAACTAAGTGCGCTCCACCCGGGGTTACAGCGTCATTCATGTGCAGAAACCATTAAATAATAAGATGTCATATTAAACCCCCCCCATCCCCCACCCCCTGGGGCGCTAGAAAGGAAAAGCCCGCAAGTAACGGCTCGGCCATTGATTTTGGTAACGGCCACAAATATGTTTCAGGATCTCCTCGTACCGACGGCGTACGCGAGCCTGTGCAGAATAATCAGAGGCCCCTCGGCCTCTTTTGCTATGAATTGCTCTTTGCGTTGCTTGCGGGGGTCCCGTCCGCGCAGGTCCATCCGTGAGCTGAGGTGCCGCAGGCGCTACTCCCTGTAGAGCGGAAGGCTGGGGGCGAAAGACCTGAAAAAACCTGGAATCTTATGATTCTGCCACAGGATATCCGGCCCCCCACGCCTTCAACCCCTGGCCCCAAAACCTGGACCACGGACATAAGATTTCCCCAAAAAGAAAAAAAATGCACCCCTCCCCCCGCGCTCCACATCCCGGTGACAGGAGCGGGAGGAAGGCCGGGGAATCTGATGAGGATATAATACGATAAATCTTCAGGTTTCGCTTAAAACTCTGACTCAGTCGTCACCGAACGCCACAGCCGGACAAACCGGTTCCTGCGTGACGAGTGTGCGTGACGAGTGTGCGTGACGAGTGTGCGTGACGTTTGCAGGGTATGACAGCCCTGCCGCGTTCTCACATTAATGATTTGTCTTTAGGATCAAAGTGGGTTTTCTGGTTCTGAAGAGATTTTATATATTAACCCCTTAATGACAAAGCCTGTACATGTACAGGCTCAAAATGCATTGTTTTCAATTGGTTTAGGGACCACCCATTGTCCTTAAGGGGTTAAAAAAAAGCGACGGTGTGTATATTGTGTGTTATTATGTTGCGTGTATACTGTTTGTGTGTACTGTGTGTGTTCGTATGTTGTGTGTGTTTGTATACTGTATGTTGTGTGTGTTTGTATACTGTATGTTGTGTGTGTTTGTATACTGTGTGTTGTGTGTG
>VKOC01023754.1:0-18769 GCA_009364415.1 Spea multiplicata
TTGGGAGAAAAGATGGGTTTTAAGTCTTTTTTTAAAAGTCTCTAAAGATGGAGCCTCTCTGATTGAAAGTGGTAGAGAGTTCCAGAATGTGGGAGCAGCATGGCAGAATGCGTTGGGAGCCGGATTTTGTGCGCACTTTGGGTAATGAGAGAAAAGACATATGTGTGGATCGGTGGGGGCGAGCAGGGATGTAGGGTGTTAATAGCTCTTTCAGGTAACGGGGTCCCTGGTGCTTTAGGGCTTTAAATGACAACACACCTATCTTAAAGTGAATTTTCTATTTGATAGGAAGCCAATGGAGAGACTGTAAAATAGGCGTAATATGGCAAGAGCAGGGTTGATTTGTTAATAGTCTGGCTGCTGCATTCTGAGCCAACTGCAGTTTGTGAAAATCTTTTTTCTGGGAGGCCTACATACAGATCATTGCTATAATCCAGATGAGATGTCACAAATGCATGGATTAGGGTGGCAGTATCCTCTGGTGGGATTAGGTGCTTTATCCTGGCTATATTCCTCAAATGGAAGAAGGCAGATTTTGTTGCAGCAGAGATTTGACGTTTAAGTGACAAACCATTGTCAAGGAGTACTCCGAGATTTCGCACTTCACTTGACCTGAGTAGCTCTGAACCCCCGAATTCTATGCCAGTTGTGTTAGTATTTCCTAGGATCGGCCGAGTTATCTTTTGTCCTGTGATCATCAGGACTTCTGTTTTATCAGGATTTACCTTTAACCAGCTAGCTTGCATCCATTCTAAGAGATCTGCTAAGCATCTGTTGAAAAGAGATGTTGGATCCTTCGTTCCTGGTGCAAAGGAAAGGTAGAGCTGCGTGTCATCTGCATAGCAGTGGTATCTTAATCCATGTTGCCTGATGATGTCCCCCAGTGGGAGCATGTATATGGCAAATAGAGTGGGCGATAGAATGGATCCTTGTGGTACTCCACATGTTAGTGGTGTGGGAGCTGAGGAACACGTTCCTGATGAAACCCTCAGTGACCTGTTTGTGAGGAATGATTTAAACCATGTTAGAACTGTGCCTCCCAGCCCGCATAGGTCTTGCAGCCGTTCAATAAGAATCTTATGATCAATGGTGTCAAATGCTGCTGACAGGTCTAGAAGAATTAGGATTGAATGATCACCCTTGTCTCTTGCCATCAAGAGATCATTCAGAACGCGAACCAGGGCAGTTTCAGTGCTATGACGTTTTCTGAAGCCTGATTGGAAAGAATCAAAGATATTATTACTTGACAGATGGGCCTCTAGTTGCAATAGCACACATTTTTCGATGATTTTTCCCAGAAACGGGAGGTTGGAGACGGGCCTATAGTTCTTTAAGCATTCTGGGTCTAAGGAAGGCTTTTTTAGCAGAGGTTTAACGATTGCTTCTTTCAGTAGGTCTGGACGCAGCCATTTGCCTCCAGGGGCTCCTTTGAAAGAATAGCACTTTAGGAGAGTTCTGGGGCGACTGACGCCATCCTGGTCCAGCGCCGACTTGTAGTTCCAGATGTAGAACTTTGCACCGGAATTGATCCAGTAATGGCCAGACTTTGGGATGACCGGGCAGCTGTGGCCCTTTAAGGCTCCCTCTCTCTCTCTACTGTATACCCAAATACCAAAATGTCATATTACCCCCTCCCTTATAAACATATCCTGCCCTCCTGCACCCCAATTCTTCTCCAACGATTTTTACTTTGGGTAGATAGGGATTGTATGTCGCCCTTTATCGCACGTAACATGTTTAAAAAAATAAATAAATCATGGTTTATATTAAGAACTGGGAAACTGAGCACCTGGAACAGATGCAGGTTTAAGTCTTTTTACTTATAGAGATTATAATAAAAAAAAATATTGACAGACTTCTAAGCTTGTTCATTGTTTTATCTTCCGCAAATATTTACTCTTTCGGGTTAGTAAAGTAGAAAATCTGGCTCATGAGATCTAAGTGTTTCCAAGTGTCTGGTCTTGACATGAAATGATTATCGGCATGGTGTCTAGTTATAGGAGACCAAAGTTTAAGAAAGCCACCCATAAGAGGCGTATCATTGGCCAAGGACACCAGAAAATATTTGGATCCCATGGCTCCAGTCTATAGCCCCTTCTTCTCGTCTACATGGTCAAGGGTGAGGTCCACATGTAGGACTCCCTCATCTTAACACCCAGGAGAAGATACCATGGCCAACCTTTTCTAATTGGAAGTGGGTACCAGTGTTGTTTTTCTCTTGGACGACCAAGTAATATGTCATCTGTCTTCACATAATTGAAGTGACCTTCTCTTTTGAAGCAAAGTATTTAGATCCGAGTCTACTTACACTCCATAGACATCCTCCATTTCCTCTCATCCATCAATCACAAGGCAACCTAGGCTAGTTCCTATGGCCCTGGGCACATTGTAGGCACCTGGCATGTATGTAGCATTTTTTGAGCTGTACTCTGTATTGCCAACTACTGGTAGTGTTACTAGAGTTGGGCAAACTGGTGTCCACTCAGGTCCAACACACCAATTTGACCAACTTCTCAGAACCGGAGAAAGCGGAAGTCGAACTGGTTTAGAACGCTCATGGGACGCTTTGGGACCTCCTGGACGTCCAGAAGGACACTTGCAAGGGCGAGTATGTATCCGGTTGTGAGTTCGACTTAGTTGTAGCTCAACCACTTCTGAACTTCACTGACCATACCTGGAGCTCTTGATTTGCCTTCTAACCAACAACTTAATGGGAAGCAAATGATTGAAGGGGATTCTAGAAGCTATCGTTCTCTTAATCTAAGTGTATTTGAAGAATTTTCAAATTGTCCCTTAAACTTTTTTGTGACAGCTGGGTATAATTTTGTAAATGTCGGGCCAATTAAGGCAAAGACTCGTCAAAAGTCATTATTTTGCTGGTTATAATTATCTTGTTGCTTTGTAATTTTAACGAGCGCACGGTTTGCTTCATTGTTGAGTCACGGCACCATTTATCCGTTATTTGACTTTTTTTCCCCCCCAAATTCTAAACTACATTAAAATGTCATGTTCACATTTGTCAAACATGTTAGCAGACAATAGGCCGTAATAACATGTCAAAAGAATAAAAGGGGGGAATGATTCACGTCGCATGTGTAGGATTTCACATCAATTTGCTAAATCTTTTTTTTATTTTATTTTAATAGTTGAGCATTTATTTCTGAGACCTTCCATTGTCCTTTTAAACTTCTGAAACATGACAGCGTCGTGAGCACATCAGTATTCGCCAATATTTCTATTTAAAAAGGGACAAATGGGACCCAATATCCCCTTAAACCGTTATGTTTTTAAGGTGCTGTTCCACTTCTATCATGTTTAAAGGGGCCGTTCCACATAGACATTTTCCCCAGATTTTTATATGATTATGAATTAAAATGGAATGCATCTAAAATAAGCTTTTTCCTTCTGTGACATCATAGAAGGCGAGTAACCATTAAGCACTTCTAATGACTTTCATCACACCTATCATACAAAACGCCTCGCTCACTCACACTCACTGGCCATCACTGTTTAATTTTCTCCAACTCTTTCCAAACCCTTTCCACAAATAATTTTTCAACCAAGTGCTTTTTTTCTTATTCATACTTTTTGCCAGAAACGGTTAATGGTCATGTGACACAGAAGCAGGGCATTGATAGGATGTTGCCATATAAACAGAAAAAAAAATACGTACAAAATGATCGAATGACATCACTAGAGAGTGCAGTAGAAGAAATAGCAATGACCTATGAGGCGTCAGGTTGTGATGTCATCAGTCCACACCAGGTAATTTGTACCAACCTTTGAGAGTGTCACGAATATGCAAGGCTTCTTTTAAACCTCCTTTACTCAAAAGGCCAAGATTCATTTGTTTAACCTTTAAACAAAAATTTCTCAATATTTGTTTACCCTGCGATTAGCGCAAGTCTTTGTTTTTTCAATTTGCGAAGGCGGAATAAAAAAAAAAAGAAAAAAAAAGGGCAAACAAGCAAATTATAGTTGGTAAAAAAAAAAAAAGATCAAACGGATTTCTTTTTCATTTTTTCAGAACTGTCACTTAACCTCAATTGCATAACAACCCTGCAAAGAAACCTTAAAAAAATGCAGGGAAAAAAAATAATTAGAGGTGAAGAAGTAAAAACCACAAAAAGTATTGTAAAAAAAATGAATTTCTCTGAAGCTTGACTTCAAAGAAGGTCACGGGCATTGTGGGCATCTGGAAGGGTTAACTGCTTCGTGTTCTAGAACACTCTTCATAATGTTGGTGTTTATTCAAGATTTGTATGTGCTTATGAACTAGGAATTATTAATCATTCATTACCTGTGAACGCTTTGGGTTTGTCTTTCCCATTCCCTATGAATTATTGTTGTTGATGTATAATAATAATTAATAATAATAATGAAATAATTAAATAATAATGATAATAAATGCATTATCCCTAAAGCAGAAAGTTATTATGGCTGGCCCCAATGTGCTGTTGTTATTTAATTATTATTTATTTATTTATTTATTTATTTTTTAAGGAAATTATTTGTTTTCTTATCCATTTTATGTAATCAAATAAAACTATAATAAATTAATAATGTATTATTGTGTTGATGTTGTTTAATATTAATGATTGATAATAATACATAAAATATATGCATTCATTCTTAGACCAGAAAATTATGTATCTGCCCCACCGTTGTTATAATTTTATCATATATTATTATTTAGAAATTATTCCTATGTTTTTATTATTATTATTATTTTTTAAGCCATAATAAAACTATGGATAAATATTATTAATAATGTATTGTTGATGATAATTATAAAATAATTATTAATAATAATTAATAAATATGCATCTATACTTAAGAACACGAAGTTATTATGGCTGCCCCAATGCTGTTGTTATTAATTATTATTATTTAGAAAATATTCTATGTTTTATATTATTATGGTAATAAAATAAAACGCTGATTAAATGTATTAATAATGTATTATTGTTATTGATGTAATAATAATAAAAATAATAATAATAAAAATAATAATAATGTTTGAATCTATTAAGCGGAGACTCCAGTTCTGAATGTAAGGGGCTAACGAGGACACACATGCAGATTTTGCCCCTTTGTCTTGTGGGAATGCGCCCCAGGGTGGGCTGGCTTTTCCTGTAAATGAAAGTGATGACTGCAGACCGGCACGCCAGGAATGTTCACCCTGTTGAAAGAAAATGAAAGCAGGATCCATGCTGAACTCTTGAATGTGTCAATGAACATCCACAACAAATAGACTGGGGCTTAAATCTTTGCAGGTATCAGGATTTCCTGGCAATGCTACTGATGGATGTGACTCACGGGTCAGAGGTGTTTGGGGGGTGACATGAAAGGAGATCATCCAAGGTGGTCCGCATCACTCACAAACCAGCCATGGACCAAAGGAATACAAAGCTTACATATAAAAAGCTTGCGGACCTCAGAGGTCTCTTCTTCAGATGGAGCGGCAGACTAAAGAGCAGGGGGTCTTAATTACTTAATGGGGAAAGTGGTGTGTTTTTATAGTTTTATTGTAAGCAGTAAAAAAGGTGCTATTTTTTTTAGAGATCTATACAAAAATCCATATTAACATTTTATAAAGTTCCATATATATTAAATAAAGCGATGTATGTTGTGAAAATAAATAAAATAAACAATATTTATATATGTATTATATATAAACAAATAATAATAAAATAAAAAAATTAATAATAATAATAGCATGAGAACAGCCATTGAAGTTCCTGTTCTCATGCTATTATTATTATTGTTATTATTATTATTATTATGTATTAATTGGTATATGTTATTTTAAATATTATTATTTTTTATAATATAAAATGTAGAAAAAAAATAATTTTTCACAGGGTCCTAACTCAATTGTGGATTATGCCTGTAATGGCACATAGCCAAGCTGTTTTCGGCCATGTGAAATACACATTAACCTATGGTGGAATGATTCCATCTGAAGAAGAGACCTCTGAGGTTCCAAAAGCTTATGTAACTTTACTTTTTTTAATGCGGCCCAATAAAAGGTATCAGATTCGACTAAAGACTCCATAACCTCGTGTGGGAACCACAAGTTTGTATTAAGCAGCCACGTCTCCTGGGAAATGAAGTACTTTGATGCGAACGACTCATCGATGACTACTTTTACCCCCCTATCATGTCTGAACACTCTAAACGTGCTCCTTTCTTCCAGACCCGCCGGCAAACACTTTCACTGCCGGCGCATCGCACGGGGTCTGACTCATGGTGTGCCGTCTGTCTTCACCGACACAGCTGAGTAATACATTAAACCCCGACCGGGCAAAAGACGTATCCCGGCGGCTGCGAGTCAACGCGGATTCTCCGACTAACCCCGCAGACAGCCACACCGGCGCGTGCCAAGTTATGCCACATTGTGGCCAACCTATCGTATCATAGCCAAGCCTATATAATATATATATACAAGCGGCAAACAGCCACGGACTGTGAGAATAATCAGGCATTTTATATTATTATTATTATTTCTATTATTATATTATTTATTTATTTGATGTCGCTATATAAAACAATAAATATAAAAAAAATAATGATATAGCACCAAAAATTCTCGCAGCGATTCTTACTGGGTCTGATAAAAATTGGAACTGACAAAGACAAACCGATACATTTGGTAAAGATGGCTCGGCTCGCAAGCTTACAATCTATAGGACCTCAACAGGACCCCCTACCCTCATCACCCAAGAGGGGCTCTAGAGAGTTCCCAGGTATGCACATGATGTACGTACCCCCTGTCAGCTCCAGCATTGGCTCTGTGAGGGTTCTGGGGGGTTCTAATGAGACCCCCATAAACATGTGCTTCAAGCAGCCAATCAATGGTGCTCAACGTTGGACCACGGAGGAGGCTTTGGAGCGCAGCACTGGAGCTGCAGCTTGTCTTGAAGGGAAGTCATTTATTTGTCAGGTGCCTGGTGGGCCGCTGGCCGAGAATGCCACGACATGCGGCCAGTAGCTGGATATACCCGGCCACGCGCTATGTGAACAGAAAAACGTAGCATGCGGGCGCACATATCGAGCCTACGGTCGCACTTACACCATGAGGAAGCCCTGGCCTTAAAGTGCTAGGGGCCACCACGTCATTCCAGCCCTTTTCTTAAGGACCCTGCCTGGGACCCTGGAGTGCCCCTCTAATGCTATTGGATAGCCGATATTATCAAGCAGGATCAATACACTGGGAGGACCAATCAAACGACCCGTTTATTTCAATACAGGAGTCGGTGAAGCAAGCGCAGTTTGCTTCACTGACCTCTTCAAAAATAATTTAAAAGGGCAAATTAATAACCCAGGGGCCCCCTGGAACTTCAGGAAAGGGGGAATATGACTGCTGGCCTAGGCCGCTGTATAGGGTTAATTGCAGGGTCACCATTGGGCTAGGAGGTCGCAACAATGTTGCGGGCGAGGGTTTAAAAGGTTATGACAAGTGTACTCCTGCCTTTTCCTGCCTGGATCCTAAGGACAGGCTCACCTATCCCACCCCATTTATGTCATGATATTTCTGGTGTTGCTGCTTGTTCTTTCTTTTGTAGTCACAGCCTCGGAAGAATACCCACCTCTGGCCAGCGATTGGAATGGGAGAAGTCGAGGCTGCGCCCGTATGGGCTTGGGGAGGCGAGTCCAGCGGGCGGCTGATGGCACCCGCTGGGCTAGAACTCTTGGTTTGTGTGTGTGTTGAACCGCCTGCTAGGCTTAATGGCTAGCAGCTGGCGGGTTGTTATAAGGTTAGGTTTGGTACATATTGTTATCCTGGCATGTGTTAATAAAGCTGTGGCCAAGGCCCTTACCCACATTAACGGCTCTTGTTGTTATTACTGGGTTTGGGGTAATAGGGGTTGGATTTGTAGCGGTCTCTAGGGCTAAGCAGTCATGTCAGCCTCGCCTAATAAAAGTTACAAAAAAAGGATACACAAGGGGGGAGGGGGAAATCATGAATGTATGAATTTTGCAATCCATGAATGAGCGTCCGTAACCGATCCACGCGTTAAATTGTTACCAGCTGGAGCGAGAAATAAGTATCCGTCCCACGAAAATCCATCCACAGACGGGAGGCAGATAGTGCGGGAGTTAAATAAGGTTAAGAACATATTTCATATGAAAAGGAATTACTGGCACATTCACAGCCATTATCAGCAGAAACGGATACATTTCCCGTATTATTCTTTTCTTAACCTTATTTAAGTTAGAAGGTCGTCCTCTGAGGAGGAAATCTGCCGCAATATTACCCTCGCGGTTTGGGAAATATTGGGTGTTTCGGGATTTCAGATATTCTCCTGAAACGCCGTCCTGAGAAGGCCGAGAAATCAAAGCTCTGTCTGGACCCGTTTAATTCCTCTGAAATGAAATGTGATCGTTTTGCTTATTTTTACAATATTTTTAATTAATTTTAGTCTCGCGCTCGGCCCTTTCTGTATGGTTTCAGCACATCGCTCAGCCGTTGGATCCTCTCTATTGTAGCCACATAGGGAACGCTGGAGACATTGATTTCCAGAGGAACACGTTCCTGCTCCTTCTCTCTGCCTTTCTCCTTTCCTCGCTTTAATCATTCTTCCTTCTTTCTCCCCTTCATTACAAGTTCCTTTAACCTTTTCTATGTCCCTTAATGTTGTTCCTATTCCTCTGCCTTCCCCTCTTCCTTGCCTTTATCATGTTCTTTACCCTCCACCTTCCTCGTATACCTTTATCCTCTTCTCCTCTCTTACCTTAACCCTGTACCCCTCTACCTGACTGATCATTATGCCGCCCCTTTGCCTCTGCCACGGGAGAGCTGGCACCATTCAGCTCAATATGCATAACGCAGTCCTATTCATTGCCAAAATGTACATTATAGAAAGTCCACATCGGGAGCACAGAAAGGATACAGTTAGGGTGTAACTACAACCTAAAGTCTTTGTTAATCTAGACCCTGGTGGCTTTATGTGGAACAGCAAGCAAAACTCAGAAGAGGCGTCTCGCAGTGGCCCAAAGTCTTCAAATTAGAGCAGGCCAGGGGGCAATTGCCACCCTCTTCTCTCCCATCGCTTCTCCCTTACCGGTGTTCCCTCTGCCCTTCTCTCTTCCTCGCCTTTATCCTTTCCCTTTCTCTCTTTTAATATCTTTATCTTGTAAACTGACTGGAGGCTGTATAAAAAGGGGCTTCTTCTGAAAAGTTTGAAAAATGACCTTCTCCCCTTAGCAACCAACAGAACGGTTCTGCTGTTCTGACTATTTGTTTGGTTGCTATGGTGATAAGGGCACTTTTCGTGCACCAAAATCCCATTTTATACATAACCCCCGCTCCATCTTCCAATCGTTTGAATCACGGCCCCACATATGAATTATTATAATAATAATATAATATCGTTAATATTATAGTTAATATCAGAAAAGCATACAATGTATCCACGGCTCCTAGGGGACACATTATAGGCGTGCGGCTGGGTGTCATAGACGCCCCAACGTGTCCTTAAATGCAGTGAAATTCCCTGCTTGTACGTCAGAGGCAGAGGTGGGCTTTATCGTCACGGTGATGCAAATACAAGACGCTAAGGTGGGCTCTGCACACCCACATTGTATTCTGAATGTAAAGGGCTTTCTCACCCCCACATCACCGCACGCACGCACACTCGCACTGATCTCTCCGAGTGCAGGCTGCAGCCCCCGTGTACCCTCTGTTCCTGTGCACTGAAAATGTTTAAGATCTTTAACCCTTTTATGGAAAATCACATCGTGCAGGAGCACCACGTCGGGGGCTGTATTGTAACATTTACCCCAATCCCAAATCCCCCACAGTTGGCCACCAGTACGGCTGCTATTCAGATGTGCAAAGTGGGTGTCATTAGCACTACTGTAAAATATCACTGTTTTGCTTAATGTATTCCATTGAGGTTTTGCATACTTCCCAACTGTCCCTGTTTAGTGTGGCCAGTCCCTCTTTGAGCCCCAAATCCATCTGTTCCTCTTTTTTTCTAGGAGGGCAGAATGTTTGCCGGGTATGGGGGTATCACAGGGTTCTACAGCCCTAAAAACCCCAATAATTTGTATAGTAACAGCAGAAAATGGCCATTTGAAGTGTTGGGAGGGATGAATTGGTTACTGTTTTGTTCAATCTAAGTAAATGTTAAATGTGGCTGCCATAAAGCAAGGCTTCTCCCACGTGGCCATTGTACCCGTGGGCCAAAGCGTCTGGGAAGCTTTACCTTTGGAACCATCGGCTCTGACACTGACCACGGGTTGAGAGCCTTGTGGCTCCAAGAGGCAGAACAAAACTTCTGGCCTGACTCCGAGGAGCTTTTATTTCCAATCTAAAACAATTTTGCTCCAAGAACGTGAGATTTCCTGGAAGTCGCACACTGGTCGAACTACACTTAACGCATGGCCAGCATTTACCAGGCATGGCCCTGTACGATGCATGCCAACAGCAGCTTTAGCGAGTAGATCCGACCACTGTTGTTGCTCTGGAGTCTTGACCACTACTCACCTCACCGCCAGAATGACCACATTTCCAGGAAGGCATGGTCAACAAAGCTGAAACTGGGGAGGAGCGAACAAAGACAGAAGACAGAAGAAAGAAGACAGGAGAAGAAAAGGCAAGAAAAGAAGCAGAGCTGCGGGAAACGAGGCAGGGACACAGAAGCGGTCGGCGGAGAAGGTAGGGAGACTCATTCCTGGACACTACATTGTCCCAGAGTGAAGGTGCCTGAGACAGTGCCTCAAAAATGTCCGAGCGATCCAGGTCACATGGTCACCCTACTCACCCCTTCTATGCCCAACGTGCTTGGAGAACAGAAAAAGGAGATCTGTGCCACGGATCTCCTTCATTCTACATTGGATCGCTGGCGACCAACGACCCAACCGCAGTGCTGGGATTTAGTTTCATGGTCTTGGGGCTGAAATTGTTTGGGTCTCAGACACTTCAAACCCTTCAAGTATGTAAAATGTATCGAGTCTTTTGTCTAACTTTTATTTTTTATGTTTTTTTATGACCTATGATGTTCTTGCCCGAAGCCGCGTTCATTTTAAAGGACGTTCCTATAATCTGGCCGGCTGCCTGAATTTTATACACGGAGCGTTCAGGGGATACCTCGCCCTCGGCTGAAGGACAACAAGACGGAAAAGCCTTTTTTTCTATTAAAGTTATTAACTTTTTTTTTTTCTTAGCAGCAACAGGCAGAATTAATGTGGAGCGAACGGACGTCCTTGGCAGAGCAGGATATAAAACCTGACGTATTTGAACAAAAAATACAATTTGATTGGAATTCTGCATTTATTCGGATCATTCCCGTCGTTTTATAACGTGGAATACAGTAATAGTACGTGTGTTCTGAGCATACGGTGATAAAAGCTCGTTTGAAGCAATTCTGAGCTAAAATCTTTGGTTTCTGAGAAAGTGAGATTCTTCTAAATTTTGCGCTGCGGGTGGGGGTCCGGTCAGACCCCCATAGGCATGCATGGAAATAAGAGAATTCACACTTGCAATACAAAAATGGGCGTTTTTATCTGGAACTTATACCTTTAAACTTCACTGGATTGGAAAAAAAATACATATTTGTTATCGAAGCTTCTATGCATTTTTTGCCCAACCTTTTTTTTTTGGGCTAAACTAAATAAAATGACCATCCCAGGCTTGGAATTCCCATAAATCATTCTGTTTCTTTATGTAAAGTCACTTATATTAATGACGCTGCCAGATGACAACGAGCTAATTGTCCCAAACAGCTCTGATTATAACCTAAAAAGGGTCAATTGGGCTTCGCGGCAGATGTATGCCTCCCGACTGTCCTGCTTGGTGCGAGACAGTCCCGATTTTGTCACTCAATATCTCTTGAGACCACAATCCTGAGGCCTTGATGGGAGAAGTCCTGGGGGGGTTATGAGTTGGCAGGTTTTACAATGTGTTTGTCGGAACACATCCCCCTGCGCATGATCTACTCACTACTGGTCAGCTCCATCACTGGTCCAACAAGAATTTGGGGGGGGAGACTAATGAGACCCCCCCGAGAGCATGTGCAGAAAACACTCCAATTGAATTCAATGGGAACACTTTTCTGCCACTGATTGGCTGCTTCAACCAGCCAATCAGTGGCACTAAACAGACCACAGAGCACACCCAGCACAGGGGGGTCTAATGAGACCCCCGTGAGCATGTACAGAAAGCGCTCCCATTAAAGTCAATGGGAAGACTTTCCTGCCACCGATTGGCTGCTTCAAGCTCTAATGTTGAACTTTTGATGTTGTTTCCCATCAGTATTTCTTCTTCTTCATAATAATAATAAAAGTTATTTTTTTTAACGAGGGATATTAGGGGGCCGCCCTGTTGTGTTCTCGTTAACTCAATAACAGACACAACGACATCACAAATGATTATGCGTTGATTTTCATTCCGTAAAGTGTATTTTTTGTAACGATATATTTTATGGCCTTTTCAAATAGTTTTGGTTCTTACGGAATTCCATCCTCCTCGCACCGTGAGACCTGAGCAATGTGTGTTTATAGAGCGACGGCCCGGGGGCCTTCTCCTCCCAACGTTCCGCTTGGAGGGCTTTCTGAGGTTCGGCGAAGCACTCATACGACCCGACGGTTCACGAAGAGTCAAAGCAAACAAAATATCACGTGTTCCAGGCAAGAAACACGTTAAGGAGGCAGAAAGTATGATTTGTCATTTATAAGCTTCTTCTCTGCGATTCTCATTACTTGCTTTCTCTACAATGTATCAGTTCAGGGGCTGCCTGCACAGGTTAGGTGTGTGTGAGTGCGTGAGTGCGTGTGTGAGTGCGCGCGTCCGTGTGTTTGTTAGTCACTCACTCGCTTGCTCATTCGCTCACTCACTCTGGCGATGTCTTTGCTTTCTGGAGAGCATTGGTGTCAACAGTCCACAATTCACCAGGACAGTCCCAGCCATTAAGTTTATGGTACAGGGATCCCAGCGGTCTTGGATTTGTTCTCACAGAGCGTGGGTCAGATACAGTGCAAGGAAAAAGATGGAGGCCGGACATTCTCGGCCATCTTGTGTCCTGGATGGACCCAGTGTGGGTCTTTTAAAGGATCGCAACTACCATCACTCCCAAGCCCAGCTCTATACCTAGGTCCCATGTGTTGTTACTTTTTGTACCCCCCCTTTGCATGCAGCCCCGCTTCCGTCACCTCCAAATATCTGTGACGCCCATCCATAGGTCTGAGGTCCTGGTTCAACGTCAGGGGAGGAAAGAGGGGCACATGGGATCTGGGGCCTAAAGAGGGACTGCCTGTTTTAAACAGAGACACTTGAGAGGTATAATACTATAACCAAGCTATGTGCAGCAGACATCAGCGAAATGCTGATACACATTTACACGCATACACACACACATACATGCACGCACACACTTTACTGCACACACATACTCAGATATACACACATACATGCACGCACACGCAGATATACACATGCATGCACGCACACATACACGCACGCACCCACACACACACGCAGATATACACATACATGCACGCACACACATTACCACACACACATACTCAGATATACACACACATACTCAGATATACAAGCACATACATGCACGCACCCACACACATGCAGATATACACATACATGCATGCACACACATTACCGCACACATATACACACATACTCAGATATACACACATACATGCACGCACACGCAGATATACACACACGCATACATGCACGCACCCACATATATGCACACACACACGCAGATAAACACATACATGCACGCACACACATTACAGCACACACATACACACACACACATACTCAGATATACACACATACACACACACACACGCAGATACACACTCACTAGAGCCTTCTGACATCCATCACATACATGTCAGATTTGCTCTCCAGGGGCCGCTGAACTTTTTTTAACTCAATTATTGAGACAATACATAAAGGATGTGAATTAGCGCGATGCGAAGCGTAGCCGGCTTTGGCCAGACAGTAAGTTACAGATGTCTGAGAGGAACGGCAGACAAATGGTCCCGCTGGTGATTTTGTCTGAGAACATCCCGGCAAGCGCTTGCCCGGCCTGCGTGGAGAGGCTTGGAAAGCCCTTCAGGACAATAAGTCAACAAACAAGGACGCGCCGCGCTCCGGCTCTGAGTGCTTTCCCAGCCGGGGAGGACAATGGCCGCCCTCGTTAAAAAACCCACTCAAAAGGCTTACAGGAGGCCAGCGTTCACACAGCCCAGGAAGAGGGGCTTCGCTTTATAGCCCTCCGCTGACAAACTTCTCGAATCTTCATTTCCTTCAAATCATTCAGGTCCCTGACCCCTGTAATGTGTATGATGAGAAGGAAGGAGAATGGCGTCCTTGGGACGAAGGGCAAAAAATGCAACCCTAAGGGTCTGGTTTATCTTAAGGGTTCTATTTCTGGGTGGCTAATGTGTGTTTAGGGGATCAGAAGACAGCCCCCCAACTTTCATATGGAGGGTCAGGAGACTCTGTGCCTGTCACCTCCTCTCGGGGTCTGGCGGGGGGTCTGGTCGCCACCAACCACATTAGAGAGTGAGATGGAGAGCCATCCAACCACATGGAGAAGACTCCCTCTCTGTAAGGAGCCAACAGTGAAATTTAACCCCTTAAAGATGTAAAATTGCGTTTCAACTAACTAAACAAAAGCACTGGGTATCGGCAGTACGGTTTAACTCTTTCTCAGCAGTTTGTAAAAGAAAATCCTGAAATTGTACACATAAAGACTTTCAATGTTTCCAAAAGATTCCAACCTGATCAGCTTTAAGCTCCTTTGTAGGCTCCTTCCTTACCTTTTCTATAGGCTGTGGAATATGGTGGCCCTATACAAATCAATAAAAAATAATAATATAAAGGAAATAAATAATATACGTTTGTAAGGTCACAGGGTGTCTGTGCGTGTGTCCGCGTGCGTGTGCGCAGGTGTTTGCGTGTGTGTGCTCGCGTGTATGTGTGCGGGTTTGTCGCTCAAAACATCCAACCTCCTAGGGAAGGGAAGGGACAAATTTATTTTCTGTGAATGCGGTTTTGACTACGACTAAATTTAGAATAAGGTTTCAACACTGTTTGTGGACACGGGAAATCCACTCACGCTTCATGTTGGGCTGATAAGAAACCAGAGGGCAGAAAGAGGGCAGATAAGAAAATAATACCCTAAATACATATCGAAAAGAATGCTTGTGACTGGATTTGCCAGGAGAGCAGCTGCCTCCAAACCCACCTGACTTGGTATAATAATAGGCAGAAGATCCATACCAAGAACCCATAACACAAGCCACATAAGGCTGCCATCGTAGCCCTCACAGTCAATGTATCAGTATGTAGACGGGAGCAAGGAGGTCCATGTCTGGACTCAACTTTACAGTTGGAGTGACCACCAAGCATTCCCCTAAGAGAGACATTGCATACAATGAGGTACAAGGACAACTCAACCAAGAACAGACAACTGCTAAGTGTCCTGCTCTACGTTCCATCTCAACTCAACAACAAGTTTGATGCTGCTCGCAAGCAATTAGTAGGAAATTTCTCCCTTTGGGGTGGAATCTCTTACGGCTCTCCCCAAGTGTAAAGGTGATGCACTCACGCAAGTGTAAAGGGATACTGATACTTCGTTGATGAAGGCAGAAAAGGGTTTTTAGGGGGTACTGTCTGGGTTTTGGCTAATAAGTTGATGCCTATTGATATATCTACCCCGTGTTAACCTGCTAGGGGGCTGTTACATTTACCCTCTCGATAAAATAAAACTTTCTTACATCCCATCTAAGCTCTTAAGACTTGATGTAACTTTGTAACATGCACTTGGTGGGAGTTTGTTGCAATCCCCAATCCCTATCACAGCGGGGTTTCGGTGGGTTACCCGCTCCGGTCTGCCACGGGTAGACACGCAATGATCCGCATGCGGCCCCGGACCTCCAAGCGCATCACAGACCTGTTATTGCGCAATACGGTGTGGCTGAACGCCAAGACGCCGGAACCCTTTTATGTTTTACTAGCAGCCAAACTGACGCTGCCGACATTCGTTTCTAAGTGTTGTTTTGTTGTTTTGTTTTTTAACAGCCTGTCAGTAGGTATAGAGGAGGCCGGATGCCCTGTTGGGGGTCTTTTGGGGGTCTCCCACTACTAACGTCATTACAGCCTCAGAGCCTTCATGATTCTATTTAACATCTTGCTGTAAGGTCGCAACTCGGTACAAAGACCACAGGTTAGATTCTTTATGAGTGTCGGATCGTTTAAATTGACAGGTTCCTTGAAATATATATCTTGGGATTTTTTTTTTTTTTTTTTTCTTGTAATATTTTTTTTTTTGCTCACTCTCTGTCAAGAGACCCTTGCCGAAGAACGAAAAGCATCTCCTTATTTATTTCAAGGAAATAAAGTTTCCTTGCCTGTAGGCTGCTTCATAAAAATGCCGACCAGAGAGCTCTGTCCCAGAACGGAAAAAAAAAAAAAAAAAAAAAAACTAAAAATAAATCTTAAACTATTTTAAAGATTCAATCTATCAGACTCTCTTAATAGAAATGGATGGGCCGTCAGAGGTCCTGGAAACCGGCTTTCCACCAGACAGCTCCACATGTCTGGAAATCCAAAAATTGGGTGAAGAACACATAAATTAAATAAAAATAAAGACAAAAAATGGGTGTTCATTAAAACATTCGCAACTATCCACATTTTATAAGTTAACCTCTCTGGACATCTCTTTTCTTTCCAACCTTGATAACTTTTCGAAAGTAACTACGACAAACTTTGCAAACTTTTTTTCCATTCTTTTATTCTGGCGGAAAACAGGCAGAAACGTCATTTTCTACCTCGGAAAATTCTTCGGCATTGGGAATATCTCACAATTTAGTTCTCTTGCACTATTACCGAAGAATTCTTCTACATCCGTCCGATTCTACGGACAAGAGCAGCTCCGAATCCAAAACCCAAAGCAAGGTTCTTCTACGTGATCAGCTGTACTTCAGTAGGTCGGACCTCTGTAGGCGCGCATGAAGAAGGAGGTCCACAAGTGGCTCGTGTTTATACTTGGGGGGGACCCCAGAAAAATCCGCTAAGGGACAAATTGCATTCAAAGAGGTTTGACAGCAACTCAACCGAAAAAAAAAGCAGCAACTTAATAGCCTTCCATCGACAAATTGGTTCCCATACCTTAAGGGGCAATCTTTTGGGGTTCACTCCAGATGTAAAGGTGAGTCCAGCCATAGGCTTCCTAGGCACCCCCCCACCACCACCAAAATGTCACAAAGATGAGATTCGATACATGCTGCAATCTATGTTGCACCGAGAAAAATAATAAGATTCCATCTGGAAACCAATATATTCCGAGTTATTGAATTCGGGTCATTTTGCAATAGAAATGGTAAAAAAACAGCGATTCATTTTATCACACTTAATGGATTTGGCTCCATGTATCTCACTTTTTACCTATTTCTGTTGGAATCTATGTGAAAATTCCTATCCAATTACAAAATTGCAGGCACTTATGGATATATTTTAAGTTAATTTGTTAAAAATTATAATAAACTGCAAGTTTTTAAGACTATCTTGGTCTTTTCTTCAGGGATAATGTGGCAGAAGAATAGACCTAGATAGCCTCCAAAGCTTACAATCTATTATACTTCAGTTCACCAATAAAGGTATCATCTTCACCAAATTTTGCTCTTTTTATTTCTGCAGGTAACAGAATACATTTACGAAATCTGTACAAATAAAATACAGGGACGGGGAAGGTTTTTTTTAAGATCTCCTGATTTGTTTTGTTAACTTTCCGCAGAACTCGTGCATCCTTCGACCTATACATCGGTTTATGTGAGGATACAAAACAAACTATTATAGAAACAGGAACTTTTTGGAACCAAGGGCAGAATTTTCTTAAAATAACATCAGGAACATGCAATGTTGATGTGAAAAAAAGGAAGCAATTCAGAATTTGGGTTTATCTGCCATTTTACTCTCATCTGGTAATTTGCAGAAATATTATATGAATTATAATTATTATTGCTATTGTACAGCGCTGTGGAATTATATTATCCAGAATTTAAATAATTATTTAAAATATTAAAAAATAATTAAATAATAATTTGTCACTTTAATTCCCAAAAAACAGAAAAAATAAAGCACCAAATTAAAATATAACCTTTATTATAATTATTGAAAAAATTAATGAAAAAAACAAACCCAATGGTGAGTAAAGTTCTTAACCTTATTTTATAGTGGTGCTAAACGTTAACATTTTTTTAAAAAAAAAAACACAAAAAGTATTCCGAGAAAGCAGCCTGCACTTTGGAAGTTACGGGCTGCTTTCTCTGAGTGACGGGCACTGGGCTTGTGTCTACGGGTTGACTAGAGACACACAGGAAGAAGAATATGGTCTAAGGTGGGCTTGAGACCAACAACTAGCTCGGCTATGGTTGCAAAGAGAAGAGGAAGACCAACTGGAGCTAAGTAATCTCGATGAACTGGAGCTTAGTCCGCTCGATGAGATTTTGGTCCTCAGGGGCATCTTTACATGGGCATAGGAACCGGGGGGGGGACACAAATCATTAAGAAATCCCCCCCAGGGCCGTAGGAACCCCCCCAATAGAAATGCCGCAGGAGGAGAGGGGTGCCGTCATATGCCGGTGCTCCTCAGAGACCTCGCACTCCCACCACAGGACTGCAGGGTAAGTGAACTACAAAGGGGGGGTAGAGAGTGGGTAGCTAGTGAGAATTGGTTTTTGTAGCTAGTGAGAAGAGGTGGGTAGCTAGTGAGAAGGGGGGTAG
>VKOC01023757.1:0-20521 GCA_009364415.1 Spea multiplicata
TATATGTGGGAGGCAGCGTGGCATGTGGGAGGCAGCGTGGCATGTCCGTTAGGCAGTGTGGCAAGCCTGGGCTCAAATGTGCAAAAATTGGGGGGCTGGTTGGGAAATAAAGACAAGAAATGCATTTTATCAAAGTTTTTTTTATTCTGCTGTTTGTATTTAACATCATTTGTTTATTAAATTATTTTAAATAAATGAAAAATGTACATTCATTTTTTTTATCCGATTAATCGAAAAAATAATCGGCCAACTAATCGATTATGAAAATAATCGTTAGTTGCAGCCCTAGTGTAGACGTCTGGGCGATTCGCGTAGGCAGCTTCCGCTGCAGCCGGAAGGAGGTGCGGTTAGCAGCGGGGGTTGTCTGCGCCCATCACGCAGACCTTCCCCGGCTGTCAGTGAGAATTCCCCGGTGAGGACACGCTGCCCCGGCTACACACCGGGGACTCCGAAGCACCGGTAAGTGGGGGGGGGGACGAGACAGGAGGATCCAGGTCCCCTGCAGCTGCGGGGGATCTGGATCTTAGTCTCATAGTCAGACCTATTTGAGGTCTGATTATAAGACAACTCTGATTATAAGACGAGGGGTATTTTTCAGAGCATTTGCTCTGAAAAAAACCTTGTCTTATAATCGAGCAAATACGGTACTACTTATTCATGGTCATTGAAACCACATTCTGTATGGATGTAAAATGGTTAACAAAAGAAAATTGTGCAGGAAAAGGGAGAATCACAATTGGATAAACACGGCAAAAAAGCTTCAGTTTTTATGGTGTGTGTGTGTGTGTGTGTATATATATATATATATGTATATATATATATATATATATATATAATTACTCATGTTAAATGGAGGATTTTTGTACATGTTCAAATTTGTGATTTTCAAAAACTTGTATTTAATTTGATTAGAGATCAATAGAATATAATATTCCTAAATTGTGGTTTGGTGATTTGCTTATTTTCACCCCTGACGTTTTACATGTTGTCTCTTATGCCTTATGTGCTATTACAGACATTACACTATCAGGTTGTTAATTTAAAATAGAGCTTGTTCCTGTCATTGTCCCTTCCCTCCCCTCCGTGTCTCGTGTGGTTATGCTCCTCTATCGAGAAACACAACCATTAAAAACAAAACCTGTTATTCCGATGACTAATTACAGTGGAGGAGCAATGAGCTAATTATCAGCTAAAAGAAAGTCAGATTGAGAAGCGCTTTAATTAAGAAAAAGTTTCTGCAGGTTTATTTCAGGAAATGGAGACTGGAGTTTGTTCCAATTGAAAATGTTATAGCCAGTCTGAGACATTTGGTTTATTTTTTTAATAAGCTATTTATCCTGTATAAAATTTAACATCAATGTAATATAATCAGTAAAACACTGTTTAATCATCATCAAAGGGGTATGTTAATGAATTCATTTTGAATAATATATTTGAAAAAGCTTTTTTTGTATTAATTTTCAGGTCCATTTATTACATTCTACAAATCAGCTGCAATGTAATGGCTCAAAGTAATTGCATTTGAGAAGATGAAAAAGTTTTAAGATGATGGTTTTGCCATACCATACATCACAGTGACATCACTGGGCTCCTCGTAAAGTAATTTATTTGTTTTCCTTTTTCTTTAATAATTAATTTTTAAACATATTTATTATTTGTATAAGAGGTTACGTGAGCAGTGCTTGGTGTTAGCTTTATTGGTTTGGGGATTTCCTTACATAGGTGTTGGTGCTGTCAGCACTGGAAACAGTGCCTACAGTAGAGACTCAGGAGGGTTCAACAATATCGTTGAGATATCCATCCTGATCACTATGTAAAAATATAAAGGTATTTTAAAAGTATAAAACAGATTATTAAATTAAATAATTACCGTATTTATCGGCGTATAACACGAAAAAAAGCCGAAATCGTACCTGCGTGTTATACGCCGATATATCCTAGAGCTGCACGATCTGCAGCCGCGTCTCCTTCACTTCCGGTCCCGGCGAGGGTGCGTGCTATACGCCTGTGCGTGCTATATGCCGGTAAGTACAGTACATTTTAAATGAAATGAAATTATTAGTTAATTATACAGGTGTGTCGCCATGACATCATCACGAATACAGTTCTAGAAGAGAGATCTGTGCGATATCAAAGGGACATCAAGGGATATCATGTTGCACTGCTCTGTGGTAAAACCAGTGAAAAAAGTTGAGTTGAAACAAATAATAAAATATATATACATGCACACAGGCAAACGTTTTTGGGATGCAGAAATAACACTCCAGTTAGGTGCCTTAACACTCTCTAGGTGCTGGAGTTTCCCGGCTTTTGTGGATGCACACGGGCTTAATGCTTCTTCTTGCCACAGTAGGGGCCCAGGCCCTCTTGTTGTCTGAATTGCTTTTCATCTTCAAAAAGACGTATAGTGCCTATTGCGTAGACTTCACCTAGGGAGCTTGAGAAGACTCGGGATACGAAAAATGGGGCGCAAAGCAGACAAAGGATCACCTCTGCCAGTGACATCTAACCTGCCTTTCTCTAAGGAAAAAATCGATAATACCCCCAAATGCGATTACCGTATTGGCTCGGATATAGGCCGCACCCTAAAAGTTAGGTGCTTTTTTAAAGAAAAAAGTTTATTACCCCCTGTGACAGAATGACCTGTCATACAGGGGCCCAAGGTACTCAGAGATGGCTCCAGCCTGGCTGCCAAACAGGCAGGAACTCCATTGTTTAAACTAATCCCATTAACAGGATGGCTACCAGGGGGATATTCAGTAGCTAAATGGGATTAAAGGTTGGGTTGTCTACATGTACCTGTTTATCAATGTTGATTTATGTTAATAAGGTTCTGTGGCTATATCAGTCTATGTTTTATAACAATAAACTGTTCATTCCTGCTGTACTCAGTTCAAGGTAGTTGTGTCTACTTATTGGGTACACATAGCAGGGTTCCAAGGTGCGTATGCTGACTGGTGCTGGAAGTGATTCCGGGGACGACAGGAGGATACATGTGGGTGATCTCTGGGAGTTACTACAGCTCTCTTGGGGAACCCGTTACATTGGTGGCAAGCGGTGGGATCCTCCTTGCTAACGTCCCAGTGGAGTACCAGCGGGTATACCAGCAGCAAGCCAAAGATTTCCAGCACTACAGGACGTGTTGGTGCATAGCAGAGTTGCAAGTTATATAAATGCCTGGATGGAGGCTCTCAGAGTGGACCAGGGTGTCCGGGGAATAGTCCTCCCATCTTCCAAGGAATGGTATGTGCTACAACTAGATTGGCGAATGCAGTACCTGGGAGAGCAGCCCCAAGAGGACTTGGTGGCTGAGTTGGAGAAGTTGCTTCCACTTGAAATGACTGTGGATTGTGGATACCGGGCCCTGTATTGGCAGGCTGTGCAGTGGTGTCCAGAGCTGAAGGATGACTACATGCCAGAGGGCGATGACTTTGGCGGCCCGGGATTGATAATGGAAAGCCTACAAGAGGACCGAGAATTTGGGAGCCCATCGAAATATCGGTGCGAGGAGATCCGGGAGTTCAGGGAAGGGATTCTCGCAGATGTGCCCTGTGACCTGCCTGACTTGTGGGCTGATTTTGATTATTTGGTTTACCAAGAATGGTTCCTGGAGCAGGCCTACCGAGAACTCTTTGACCGTGCTCAGCAGTGTGCCCCAGTGGATCCTGTGAGTATTGTGCCCCCACCAGAAGCACAAACATCCGAGCAAAACGCAACTGGCCTCTGCCCATTCCCTTCCCTCACCCCAGACACTTTGCCCTATTCCCCGCAATATGGCCCAGAAACTGACCAAGACACCCCCTGCATGTCCCCGCCAGATCCCCCAGCTGAACTGCTGGCTTTGAGGCAGAGCACTGCTGGTCTCTGCTCACCCCTTCCACTTGTTCCCAAGCCTGACCGCAGTAACCAAGGAGGGTCCGGTCAGGCAGCCACAGAGTTGGTGGTGCCCCTGGATTTTAAAAATGCAGCTGAAGCGCTGCCCTCGGGGCAGAATGCCACTGGCCTCTGCCCGTACCCCTCTGTGACCCCAGCCCCATTGGCTTTACCCCCCCAATGTTGCCCTGAGGCAGTGATTTCTATGGATCCAGTATCCCCAGCAGAAGTATTGGCAATGGGAGAGAGGCAGATCGACATCTCTCCCCAGCAGATGGAGTATACAGGAGGGGATGCATGTGGCTTTCCTCCCCTCGCCGAGGATCATACAAACATTTGTACCCTGCAGGTGGATTGGACTACGGTCGCCACCTGCAGTTCCCAGAGGTGCCGAGCAGTCAGCCCAGAACCCCATATGGAAGGGACCCCAGCCGCTCTGTTTTCTCCCCAGCGGCTGAGAGGACTCCAGGGAGAAGGCACATTTGGCCCTTCTCCCCAGCGGCAGTTACACTATTTGGGAGAAGCAGAGTGCGGCTGGGTGAGTTCTGGTCCTTTGTTAAATTGTTTTGAGGAGTACCAATTTCTGGCTGGCAGTGGTGGTCCGGATATACAGACCGTGTGGGTCTTATCAGACATCAGTCTCCCCCAGAAAAAGGAGATATGTGATGGAGTGTGTGACGGAACTGTCCATCACTGGGGCCCCTGGAGAGGACTGAAAGCAAGCCTGCTACCCGCAGATTATGGACCCTGTCTCCCTGCCCTGGCGAGTGGGACTGTTGTCCTCGTCTGGGACCCGAACTCCCCAGTCTCTAAGTGCACCCCAGGACTGGTTAGTGGGACAGGTGCCTTTTGCCAGCCCCTGCATCCACAACTCTAAGAGCGACGGAGCTGTGCTCCACGACTGAACTGGATGCAGACCCGGTTGGGGTCTAGCCCCAGTTCAGTCTTCTTTTTAAAAGGGGAGATATGTGACAGAATGACCTGTCATACAGGGGCCCAAGGTACTCAGAGATGGCTCCAGCCTGGCAGCCAAGGTAGTTGTGTCTACTTATTGGGTAGATATAGCAGGGTTCCAAGGTGCGCATGCTGACTGGTGCTGGAAGTGATTCCGGGGACGACAGGAGGATACATGTGGGTGATCTCTGGGAGTTACTACAGCTCTCTTGGTGAACCCGTTACAATACTCCTGATCCTATTTTATTTAGCTTTACTTGTTCCAAATAATAAGCATGTGCTCCACGAAGAGGTAGCTGCGCTGCGCACGGATATCATGGGGATTGACCGAAGCACCACTCGCCTTGAATCCTCGTTCGAAGCTGCCTCGACTCAACTGGCGGAATTGCGGCAGACTATAGCACGCCTAACCTCTGTGACAACGGACTTACTCGGCTCAGTGGAAGATCTGGAAAACCGAGGTAGGCGTCACAATGTGCGTGTTAGAGGCCTTAGGGAACCAGACGGCCCTGATGATCTTCGGGCCTTCCTGGGCCGCTTCTTCAATTTTGTTTTGGGCCAGGCTCATGACACCACCATCCGGTTAGACAGAGCACACCGGGCCCTGCGACCACGCGGCGGACCCTCGGACCCCCTGCGCGATGTCATATGTTGCTTACAGGACTTTCAGTTAAAACAGGAGATTATGGCGAAGGCGTGAAATTCCTGGTCATTTGAGTTTGAAGGCCAAGTGCTTACGCTCTTCCAAGATCTCTCCGTCATAACTTTGCGCAACAGGAGGGCGTTGAAACCACTAACGTCCCTACTTCTTGAACGGGGCATCCGCTACAGGTGGGGGTTCCCATTTCAACTGCTTGTTCCCTATGAGGGTACAACGTATATAGTGAGGCAACCTGAAGACGTGGCCTTAGTCCGACTCCACACGTGGAAAACTGGTTGCAGGCCACCGTATTGAACCCCCGTGTGCTTCCGGCACCCCGCCACCCGAGACCTAGACGTATGGGTGAGGTGGTTGAAGGCCGCTGTACCGCATCCACCCGGGAGGAGTAGGGTCGTCTGGCTTTTCAGCTCGGACTCCCATGGCTACCGCGCATAGCTAATGCAGGCGACGCGGGTAGTGACCGCATTCTACGGTTGACGACTTCTCCACAATATTTTTTTTTTTTTTTCTTCTCGCCCGCCCGCTCGCTGCCGGCATCTTGGTTCAAGCGTGTCCGTCTACCTATGGACTCCCTCCTGGCGCTATGTCATGCAGCTCTCACAAGAACTGTTTCTCCTCACTTTGACTGTGCCACTTGCGATAGGCCCACCGGACAGTCCACCTATCACCTTCACGAGGGAAATTCAGTGACACTGGAACTCTCCGCACCAGCTCCACATGACCCTGACTTTTTGTTTGGCCTACTCATTTGACTGGGAGTGCTATTTGTCTTGTTTCCTTATCTTCCTTTATTTATTTACTTTGTACAATCATTTCTTTTTATATATATCCGATCGAGTCTCACGCGCATGTGTCGATTGTGGGTTCCCCTTTTTTTTTTTTTCTCTTTTCTTTCTCCTCCATGTATAATATATTCACATACGCTAGTGCTGGGCATGTGCTCATGCCTATTCTGAGAATCCCTGATGCCATAGTCCTTGTTTTAACCCCTGTTGCCTGACCTCTCAGTTGGCGTTTGCTGGGCTCGCGCACGCACTCGCATATTGGGGACCCATATATCAATGTCTACACGCCTATATATGTACCCTTTTCTTTATATTATTTATTTCCTTATTTATATGTATATATAGGTAATGAGGGTCGTGATGGCACGTACAGGGCCTTGAACTCAATCCATTTGGCCCGGGCGACTGGTCGGAGGATTCTGCTTCTGTCCACGGACGCTGAGAAGGCCTTTGACCGGGTTGCATGGGACTACATGTTCCAGGTGTTGCGCGCGGATGGATTCGGCCACTCGTGGCTGCAGTGGATTTGTATTCGGCCCCCTCGCCGCGTATCCGCTTAAATGGTGGTCTTACAGGCTCCTTCCCCATCCGTAATGGTACCTGCTGTCCCCGCTCTTGTTTGCCATATCCTTGGAACCATTTCTGAAGTCGATTCGGAACAACCTGGACATTCACGGTCTGAAATGTAATGACTCTTCGTATGAGGTGGCCGCTTACGCGGACGATTTACTTTTCACTCTAGCACAACCCCGGATTTCTCTCTCACTCCCCGATGTTGAGCTCACTCTGCTGCGACGCTTCAGATATGGTCAGGTTACTCATTATGGGCTTTCCCTTCCGGGAAAACACCACCTTTCTAGAGACGCCCTTTGAGGCTCTGACCAGACGCCAAACGCTACCCAGGGGGAAAATATCTATCCTCTACCGCCTGTTGCTAGCTGCCGATCTCACGTCGCCGCCGACGTTTCAGGGTTACTGGACCTAGACGAGCCTCTGACTGTCCCACAATGGGACAAGGTGTGTGAGTTGGCGCATAAATGTTCGGTTGCCTCCAAGGTGCAAGAAACAGCATATAAGCTGTTGACATTATGGTACAGGACACCTGTGTCACTTGGACGGCTTTTTCCAGGCGTTGATACCACCTGTTGGAGATGCTGTATAGAACCCGGTACATATTTGCACATATGGTGGGGTTGTGCTTAACTTCAACCATTCTGGCTTGGGGTGTTCTGCTGCATGGGTGAGGTGGTGGGTCAAACGATATCTCCGTCCCCGGGACTTGGCCTTCTCCTTCATAGTGGGTCCTCCCGGGTCTCGATGAAACGTACGGTTTTGCAACATCTTCTTAACGCAGCACGATGCCTGATTCCATTGTTTTGGAAGCGCACAGAGGTCCCCACTTTGCGCTTATGGGTAACGAGGGTGGAGGAGATACGCGTGATGGAGGAGCTCTTGCATGCCTCCTCTGACAGGATGGAGAAATACACATGCACCTGGGCATGTTGGCTTTCCTTCCTCTCGTCCACCACTCTACGGGATCTTCTCGCGTTCCCTTGAACAACTCCATTGAGTGGAGGAGTTGACTGGCTCTCTCTCCACCCGCCACTGTTCCTTGCCTTTCCTTCATCTTGTGTGTGTGTCCCTCCTACACGTTCTTTGTTGCTTTCGCCACACTAGCTCTCTCTTTCCCCTCTGTTCTTCCCCACCTCTTCCTGCTCTTCTCTCCATCTTTTCTTCCTCCCCCCCTTTTTCCCCTCATCTTCTTTATATTCCACAAATGCAACGCTGCTCCATTGCTGGGATTAGATTTTCAGCTATTGGACTCCTTCGCAGTAGCCAGGGTTTGTGGTGCTCCACGGCATGCTCGTTTTTTCTACTTCTGTATCAGATTGCTGCACTCACAATTATCGTGCATATGTTAGACCGCCATGGTTCAATTTTGTGTGGTTACATGTCCCTCACCTTTTATCCTTTTTGGCTATCTTCCCCTCCATTTTCCCAGATTTCCTTTTACCCTTGCTCTGTTGAAAAAATCAATAAACAGTGATTTACCTAACAAAAAAAACAAAAAAAAGCGCTTGGGGCGGCAAAATGCCGCCTGGGGCAATTGCCCCACTCGGCTCCATTGTTGGGCCGGCCCTGATCCTATCTACGTCAGACAGCCCGGTGCCTCCATGCAGTTGCATGGCCAGCAGTCCCTACCCGAAAAAGAGTCACTATTTCAGGTGGATCCCAATAGAGTATCATCAATCCTGGGGTACTGATAGCTCAGGGTCCAAAAAGCGACTTGATCCAACGTCTGAGCGACAGCGGCGAGAACATCCTTCCCGAAATAGTCCGCACGGTAGCGGACTGTGGCGCATGGATAATTTCCGGCCATGTAGAGCCCCCATAGCCATCTAGTTCATGGGAGTCTGGTTAGGGCAAAGCAGATGGGGTTTACCGTTCACCCTTACCCCAATGAGGACAGGGCAGGATGGTAAGGAGTCTCCCCAGGTATCCATCAGTGCCCCCTCCCAAACTCAAATATACCCTCATGTGTCCTCAGCCTCAGGGGGTTACCGTGACATAAGCGCTCGTATATTCACACATACTGATTCACATTGTAGGTATCTTGCCTAGTGTCTTCACATGCAGCTCAGTGAGGTCCTACAATGTGAAATATACTGTGGAAGCACTGTCACCTGGGTCGCCTCCTGCCATTTTGATCTTTCCTACCCCTGCTTTACTATAATTAAGCGGAATGGATTTTCCTGAAGGCGTTGAATTTCTCTCCATCTCAAAACTTTGTTTAGTAATTTATACAACTGTTTACCCAAACCGCTAAATGCAGTAACTTCAGCAATTCCCCACAATCCCTTTAAGTACGGTATTTTTTTAAACAATGTAGGGTACTAAGGAAAGGATATATATATATATATATATATATATATATATTCTATTGCTAAATTATTTTTCTTTTACAAATATCTTTATCATAATTTGGTACCAGAGTTCAATTGAATTTCTACTATATGTCATTGACTTATAGACATATTCTACATAGGACTAAAGGGAAACTTTTTACAATTTTCATAACAATTCATATTAGTAGTTAAAATAAGATAGCTTTAAAAAACCTTGCTGATTACATCTTGAGATTTTATATAATTAAATACGCCAAACCACATATGCATGGTACTAAATTAGGGATCTGTAAATAAAATAAGGATATAAAAGAACGATGAGAAGCACTTGGTTTCATTTAAAGGACCAAACAGGAGATGCCATTGTGCACGAAAATGCATTTGAATAATTTGAACACATTGACAATTCTTGTTCTATTGTTCTGTATCGTTCTATTTTGGAGAATGGTGAGCAAGTGTTTATCCACATTGGAAGTGATTTTATTCCACCTAGCTCTATGTGTGATGCCCTGCAGATCCTGGACACCAAATTCGATGTCTGCCTGTAATCTGCAATTAATAAAAGTATTTGAAGATTATGAATATTACCAAGATGGAGATATTATAATTGGAGGCATAGTCACGGTGAATTCAGTAGGATGGGTACCCAAGGATTCAAACAACCATAATGAACAGATGATTTGCTTGATGTAAGTATGGCACTCTAAATCTAATAAAAATAAATAATGTGAGAGTACTCAGAAAGTATGATGAAAGTATTACAAAAGTATCCGCATTTAGCATTTATTCTACATTCTATAGCTATATAAAAAGCCAGTTAGTATTATACCATTGGCCACTTAGGATCCTACCAGGTGTAATATTACAGTGTGGAATCTGGCAAGGAGAATAAAACATACTGGCTTTACACAAACATTTATTTTAATAACAGATCAAATATTTTTAATTTTAAAATGATATGCAAAAGGTAAAAAATATAATTTATAAGATGCTGCTTTAATTATAACTCTAAACTACAATCCTTTGCCTTTATATGTTGTAACAAAATGTTCATAGTTAATTATAAATACTTACTGATATAAGTAAACTGAGGTAGGTGACCATTATGTTTCTGTGACAGGAAATATTAGGGAGAAGGAAGGTTGGTGCACATTATGTTTCTGTGACAGGAAATATTGGGGGGAGGGAAGGTAGGTGCACAATTATGTTTTCTGTGACAGGAAATATTGGGGGGAGGGAAGGTAGGTGCACATTATGTTTCTTGTGACAGGAAATATTGGGGGGGGAGGGAAGGTAGGTGCACATAATGTTCTGTGACAGGAAATATTGGGGGGGGAAGGTAGGTGCACATTATGTTTCTGTGACAGAAATATTGGGGGAGGGAAGGTTGGTGCACATTATGTTTCTGTGACAGGAAATATTGGGGGGGGAAGGTTGGTGCACATTATGTTTCTGTGACAGGAAATATTGGGGGGAGGGAAGGTGCACATTATGTTTCTGTGACAGGAAATATTGGGGGGGTAGGTGCACATTATGTTTCTGTGACAGAAAATATTAGGGGGGGAGGGAAGGTAGGTGCACATTATGTTTTTGTGATGTCACGCATATATAATTATGGTATTTTTGCAAGAAAAATGGCAACCCTACACTGATAGAATAGTTCAATAATATTAATTAGAATAATTACATTAATTGTGGCGATATAGCCTCTTTTAATATTGCGGTAGCATTAATGTTTTCTACGTAAATCTCATTGTTTGTGCTTTGATCCTTGTAATTTCACATATGACCGGAGAAAAGTATAAGAACCCAAATAATTGTCCAACTGTACGTAATTGGAAGAAAACATGTTTAATTATTTTAATGCCAGATCAATTTTACCAACATATATATGTATCGCCAGGACATTCTTGAGCATTTTGGTACGTTAAATTATACACCAATAAAAATGTAAGGTTTCGTACTAAAACAAAATCTGCATTGTATAGATTCCCGCACTGAGTTTATTTTACACCCCACAATTAAAATTATTTCATGACAACCATGAAATAAATTATTCAGAACTTCCAGACATGGAATGGTACAATAAATAACAATATACAATGTTCCCATAAACGTTGGTTTTGAAAATATATAAAATAAATTTACATTTGTGATTTTCCAACTCGTGCGGTTAAAAAAGGAGATTATTCAATTTTGTCATTTGGGTTTGTGTTAAACTAGAAGAGTCACAAAAGATCAAGTGTAAATAAACAGAAATGTGATGGATGCAAAGATGTCATAACATTTTGATGTTAACTTTTGATTTCACAGACCATCTGTGCGACATTACGTAAATGTACTGATGTTTATTGTGGCCATTCAAACCATCAATAATAACCCCAGAATTTTGCCAAATATTACACTTGGATACCATATATTTGACTCATGTCTACATACTAGAAAGGCGGTGAAAAATGTTTTACAAATTTTATCTGGACCAATGAAGACTGTTCCTAATTATTACTGTGCAGAAAGTGGGAAGCTGGCTGGTTTTATTGGTGATCACTATTCCATAACTACTGTTCCAATAGCGCAAATACTCAGTGTGTATGGCTATGCTCAGGTGAGTACGATACACCAAGATTCCACATGGAGAAAGTGCAACATGCAATACCAATTGTGATGACAATGATCAGACAATGGCTAGAGCTTGTTGGCAAAAAAATATTTGGTCTAGCTCCTAGCTGCTTACAAATATTCAGGTCTGGTACTGGGGTCAAAAGTAAGAATAAGAAAAATCAGGGTTAAAATTCACAAAGTCTAGATGTTAAAAGGTTAATAAATATTCATAAAAAAATGAAATCTCACCTGCCATTTAGTAATCTGTTTTAAAATATTTATTCAAATCTAAAATTATAAGACCGTATCATGTACTCTTTTAATTTTTTTTATTTTATAGTTTGAAATTGTTCTTGTATTATAGATCAGTTACGGGGCTACAGACTACGTGCTCAGAAATAAACAAATTTATCCTCACTTCTTTGGAATGATTCAGAATGACCAAGTCCAGTATTTAATCGTATGCAAGCTTCTGAAGTATTTTGGATGGAACTGGGTTGGTATAATCGCATCAGAAGATGATTCAGGAGAGCAGCACAGTATTATTCTATTAAATTATATGGCTAAATATGGTATTTGTGCAGCCTACACAATAAAAGTTAGTGTTGACTCTATATTCATGGGAAAGGCAAGCTTGTTGGTAGCAAAAAAATCATCTGCCCAAGTTATTGTACTTTGTGGGTCATTTTCTGTTGTTATCATTCACATATTAACAAAACAAATGCAAATGATTCAAGACAAGACATTAATTCTTCCTTTTTCATGGGCCTCAAACAGTTATATTTTAGATTTTAACATCCAACTATTCAATTTTAGTTTGGCCATAGAACCTTTTCCACTTTTGATTCCGGGAATTGAGACGTTTTTTGAAGATATAAATCCTTCAAGTCTCCCAATGGACACACTACTGAACGACTTGTGGATTTCTTACTTTGACTGCCTGATATCCAACACTTCAAGAAATCGGTTTTATGCATCTTTTTGTGGAGATTCTCTTCCTAAGTGTACTGGGAAAGAATATATAGTTAATATTAAAAGTTATATATTTATAGGAGTCACTCCTCGAGTGTATCGGTCATTAGAAACCATGGCTCTTGCGCTAAATTATATATATTTGTCTTTTGAGAATAAAGTCGATAAAAAGAATACCAGACACGTTACTTACAGGAATAAGGTAGGGTATTTATTGTAAATATCAATCATACAAAATATTGCATATACTGTATACATAATAATATTTGAGCGTTAATATAGGCTGCTGCCAAAATTAGCATTTACTGGTTTTTCTCTTTTTTTTACACAATGGTCACTGTAGTTTCACGTGTCTAAGCAAGAATAGCTGTAGACAGACTGGAATAGTTTGCAGTCTCTTACGACCTGCGACATTTAGTTTTACACTGCATTGTATTTTATGTTTTAGTGATTCGTATGAATTGAGGAAATCAGCTAATTTTGTTAAATGACTTTGCAACACTTCACACGTAGAAACACTCTAAACCATTATATAGATGACATGGAACATAATGTTTACCTTTTCTAAAGACCATAAATGTTTCAATTTCCTCTATCTAATGAAGCCTATTCCTTTATAGACTTCGACACTCTGGGAGATTAAGACTGATAAATTTTTGTTTAACACATGGCAATATCATTGATAAGGAGTATTAGTTATGGATCTCATTAACTGCATTGTAAAAAATGTATATTGCATAAACCTATCTGAGTTGACTGTTGATAAAATGCCATTCCATATTTAAAAAGTGTGCAAGTTTTACATGTAACTGATATTTTGTTTAATTTCTCAAGTTACATCATTACATTAAGAAAACTCAATACACATTAAATTCGAGGGATATTATGCCTATCTTCGATAAATATGGAGAATTTGTCTTTTATTCCATGATTGTAAACTGGTTACTTCCTGTTAATAGTACCCCGCTTGACATATATGTGGGTAATTTTACACCTTGGGCAAATGAAGAAGCACAATTAACTATTAACACCAAAGCAATATCATGGAAGACCAAGGATAATAAGGTAAAGGATTTTGTAATTTTATTTTATAGATAATGCATTTTCTACAAACAGTTCAACTTAAAAATCCTTGAACAACAAAGGTCATGAAAAAAGTGCATGTGGTTGAAAAGAGGTTATTGTCGCCATTGGAAGGGTTAGTGGCTATGGTGATAAATTTAACTGGGAGTTTACCAGAGTTCTGTCAATCCAGTGACACAACTTGCTCAGGGCGCGCCTCTCAGGGACCCAGGCAACCCCTGCAACCACTTGTTCCTGTCTCCTCGTACTGGTCCAGGTTGGAAGGGCCTTTTCTAAACTTTTTTGAACTGGCATGGGAATCTATCGGGGTCACACTGAGGCTGCTCGCACACTGTTACATTTAGTATAACAACACAAGTTATTTTTTTTTTCCTTCAGGAAAAGGGCTTTTTTCAGATACTTTTTTGATCATACCATCTAATTTCCTAGATAATAATATTTAAAAAAAAAACTCTTTTACTCATCCAAAAAGCTAATAAAAAAAACCTGCTAAATAGATTGTACTATTCGTCCTGAGTTTAAAAATACCCAATGTTTTTGTTTGTTTTTTTTTTGCTTTTTTCTGCATGTTATTGGGCAATAAGTACAAGTAGCTTTTTGTTTTTTCAAAACCATTTTTTCCCAAATCTGGTCTTTCTGCCCCATGTGCTACTTCGGGTATTTTTAAAGCCGTCCAATTGAATTCACCCCATCAAAACAGCTCCTGGTGTATGTCAAACAAAGACTCCAACGTCTCCCGAGTACAGTGTCCCATGCATGTGTTTGTCGGGTTGTTTGGGAGGTAAAATGCCACATTTCAGGAAGTGCATATTTTAACTTGGAACTTTTACATCTGGCCCTACTGCCCCCTGTCCTAAATGGGCTATCTGTGAAGTCGGCTACACCGATTAACCCCAACAAACCATATCTTTTTGAAAACAAGAGACCCCAGGGTACTTCAAATGGCGGTATTTTAACCCTTTCCATGCACTCATTTTTACCATTAGCCTTTGTGAAAATTTATGGTAGTATTTTTTTTAATTTTACTTGTACTTCAGGTGTGAATTTGCAGCTCCTGGTATCTGTCACTGTCAAACAACATCTTTTGATTACAATGATACCACCCATGCATGGGTTTGTCTGGTGTTTAGGAAGTGAAACTTTTTCCCTATTTTGGTCAGTCTGTTCCGATGTCCTATCTTTCAACTCGGCCACTCCAATTTTATCAAATCATTCATTTATTTTTAAAATCAGACACCCCTTGGGTATATAAACTTTTTTTATTTTCATGTCATGATTTATGGGAAGATACAGCGCTAATTTTAGCATTTCCTTCTTAATAATAAACTTTATATTTTACTTTATTTATTTTATTCGTTTTATTCTTTATTTTTTTTCATTTTACTGGAATTGGACGGTTCCTCTGATGGTGACATAGCTGCATAATTGATTGATAACCTTGACGCCCCAGGGTCTCTGATGCCGATCTCGGTGTTGCTGAATGCCTCGACTTCGAGGGATTATAGCAACACCATTTAAGCGAAGAATATGATCATTACCTGACCATTTTTGTCTGATGTGCCTCGCCAGTTATTGGACGTTAAGGGGTTAATCACTGCTGCTCCTAAGAAACGCTCTATGTGAACTCACGGTAGTAGGGTGGTAGTTCTCATGTAGACTGTGAAGACAGGGCACTACACAAGGTAAGATTAGAGGGAGAGCTGTGTGCACTGGATGGGTAATGGGAATGAGAGTTAGAGTGTGTATGGATGTATGTATGTTTAAGTGTATGGTGTTAGAGTGAGTGGGTGTGTTGTGCATTTTTATAGAATGAGGATTACTGTATGACAGTAAAGTGTGTTTTTGGTAGGAGAGTGTCAGGTGTGAGCATTAATGCTGTGACCCGTGGGAGAGAAGGAGTTAGGGTAAATAATGTTTGTATACAGTAGGTGTATGGTGTTAGAGTGAGTAGTTGTCAGAACAAGTGTGTGATGCATGTGATCATGTTCTCGTGTTTTAGCGATAGAGGAGTGACTCCTAAGAAATACCAGTCAATGCTAACCCTAGGCTCACTCCTGAAGGAAGGCTATACCTATAAAGCTTTACATACAGACAGTAATTGTGAATTTGCTTGAATATACAAATTATTTCATTTTAGATTCCAATATCGAAATGTTCAAAACCATGTTTACCGGGTTACAGGAAAGTCTTAAAATCTAAAATACATCCCTGCTGTCATGACTGCGTACCGTGTGCAGAAGGAGAAATATCTTTCAAATTCGGTATGTTTCTATCAGGGTAATTGACCATAACCAACTCATAGCATACTCTAAAAACATGGTGTGACAGAGGCCCTATGTATTTTACATATTATTAGTCCTTAAGGGGTTAATAACTAGCAACTATAATAATAGTAATAATGAACTTAATAATTGGTCTACCGCAGTTAATTTTGTTGAGCAGACCTGGGAAAGATGAGTGGTTGTGTCCAGTCTGCTTGGTGATCTCCTATGAACAGCCGTTGCAACACCTGATTGGTTCTCTTTGTAATCCATTTATTTTGAGGGTGGTAGGTGGATGAGTACGCCAACGAGATTCCCATTGCTGAACAGAAAGCGCTCCAAAACAAAGCCGTAATTTGCACTCATTTATCTGAGAAGATTTGCACTGAAAGACCATTAAGATGGATAATGTCTCTGATGAAAATAGGTACTAATTCACGAGCAGAAGGCAGCTTGGGTAGGAGAGCAAAATGAGCCGTATTAGAAAAGGAAGGTCAACAATAAATTCCATTGAACCCAAATGGGTTCAAGGAAAAGGTGGAACAGGGAAAGGATGAAGGAGTCTGGCAGGTTGGTAAATGGGAAGCTTTACTGGTAGCGCAGGGAATGCTCACTGCTACGAAGTCTGTACAATAAGATCATAGCTCCGGCAACCAAAAATGCCTGAAAACAATATCCGGAGTGCATCGAGCACTAGGGTGTCCTTAAGAGTGGGATGAATGAGCTCATACCAACATATAGCACCTGTTTCAGTAACAAATACTTACTGTGAACAGTGACCATTAAGCTTGCCTTGGATTTAATATTACGGCTTTGGTAAAATATTCCAGATTCTTGTGATCTTTTAGGATGGTTTCTCACCCTTTCCTAAAAAGTAGACCCTTGGTGCCGGCCAACTCTTCCTGTTAGTCTTTGTGGTGAAAAATCTTTGTATTACACGAATATTCGCCCATTCCTGTGTTCGGTTCGGGCGAATATTTGTGTACATTCTTCACGTTTGTTTTTTTTCTTAGAATGGGTTAATACGGGGTTAACACGGTTACGTTATGGAGCAGGTTTGGCATCAGGATTTTAAAGGTCCGTACAAGCAACTCTATTGGTCGCCAGCAGGGGCCTCCTCTGCCATCAACCAATGAAGGGCAGCTGCTCTTCATTGGTTGATGTCAGACGGGCTACCTGACCAACCAATAGAGATTTTTAAAACCCTGGGTGCCGAAACTCACTCCAGGAGTTAAAGGTCCGTAGGAGCGACCAGTAGAGTCGATTATACAGACCTTTAACTCCTGACGGTGGAACTAGGCCTGGGGAGGTTCCAGGAGTTAAAGGTCCGTGCGAGAGGCTCTATTGGTCGCCAGCAGGGAGCTCCTCTGGCATAAACCAATGAAGGAGCTCCCTGCCGGTGACCAATAGAAGTAGCTTGTATGGACTTTAAACTGGAACAGTCAGGTGAGTTAAGGCAGCACGTTAACAGCTGAGTCAGCCTAAAACAAAGAAAATAAAGGCTGCGGGTTAGTCCTCAGATGAGGAATTATGAAAATAACCCTATTGAACCATATTAAACTTTGTTTGAGGCCAAATAAAAAAAATACATCTAAATAATACAAATGATGATCAATGTAATCAGAAATTCAATATATTGACTTTGTTTCCTATATTTTTCAGACACTGAAAAATGCATAAAATGCCCAGACACAGAGTGGTCCAATGAGATGAAGAATCAATGTATCCCCAAAGTTGTTGAGTTTCTGTCATATAAGAATGATATATTGGCTTCATTATTTGCTTCAACTTCAGCTTTCTTTTTTTGTGTGACTTTTGTCATATTGAGGCTTTTTGTTTTATACAGAGCAACAACTATTGTTAGAGCTAATAACAGAAACATTAGCTACATCCTCCTTGTCTCCATCATGCTGAGCTTCCTCTGTGCATTTTTGTTTCTTGGTCGTCCCGTTGATATAACCTGCATGCTCCGTCATACATCTTTTGGAGTCATTTTCTCAGTGGCTGTATCTTCTGTCTTGGCCAAGACTGTAGTGGTCTATATTGCTTTCAAAGCCACCAAACCTGGCAGTGTGTGGAGCAAGTTTGTTGGAGTCAAATTACCCTATTCCATTGTCTGCTTTTGTACATGTATTCAAATTATAATTATCATCAGCTGGTTGGCTATTTCTCCCCCATTTCTGGAACAGGACAGGCACACGTATCAGGGAAAGATCATCCTTCAATGTAATGAAGGCTCGGTTATTGCATTTTACACTGTCCTGGGTTATTTGGGGGTTTTAGCATCTTTTAGTTTTATTATAGCTTTTTTAGCCAGGACATTACCTGACAGTTTTAATGAGGCCAAGTACATCACCTTCAGCATGCTGGTGTTCTGCAGTGTTTGGATTGCAATGATCCCGGCCTATCTGAGCACCAAAGGGAAATACATGGTGGCTGTAGAGATTTTTGCCATATTGATGTCAAGTGCAGGACTTTTATGCTGTATATTTTTCCCTAAATGTTACGTAATTTTGTTTAAACGAGAAATGACCACTCAGGTAAATTTACTTGGTGGGTCAAGGAGATAATTTTCTTTTAAATGTACTACATATGAACATACCTTATTTTGCTAATGATTTAACATAATAACATGCATGACACAATTTATTAACTTTAATTTGTCTCTTGTGTCTCTGTATTATTCACCCTGTTGAGAGTTAAGTGCCTTTAGCATTTAAACAATAAAATAAATTAAAAAAAAATATATATATATATACACACTCACTGGCCACTTTATTAGGTACACCTGTTCAATTGCTTGTTAACACAAATAGCATCTCAATAACATCTCAAACCAGTCTGTCCATTCTCCTCTGACCACTGACATGAACAACAGAAAGGTGACAGTAACTCAAATAACCACTTGTTACAACCAAGGTATGCAGAATACTAGACTTGTGCATTCGTCTTCATTCGTCATTTGTATTAAACTGTTAGATGATATTCATGAGAATATATTTTATTTGACTAATTAATAAATGCAAATGAGCACACTACCATATTTGGCTAATATATCTTCGGACAGAAAGCTGCCATCCGTTGGTAAGATACATTGAGTAGCATAACTTTCGATTTCAAGCAACATATTGTTCCATATGCTTTAAATCCAAAGTGCAGGCGACCAATAGGCTCACTCGCACTGCCTTTTTAACTCCTGACGGTGAACCGTCTCTGCTCCCGTTAACCCCTGCGATGCTGCGTAGATAACGGGAGCGGAAATCCATGGGTTCGCCGTCAGAGGTTAACTTGGCCGTTAGAGATCACTGGTCTCCCTGCTCCAACAGTTAAAAGTCCGTACGAATGACCAATAAAGTCGCTTGTACAGACCTTTAACTGTTGTAGCAGCGAGACCAGTGGTCTCTGCCGGCCAAGTTGCTAGGCCAGGATTTTAAAAGTCTGTACGAGCGGCCCTATTGGTCGCCAGCAGGGGCTCTTCTGGCATCAACTAATTGGTTGATGTCAGAAGAGGACCCTGCAGGCGACCAATAGGCTCACTCGCACGGCCTTTTTAACTCTTCGTGTTCGTCTTCATGGGGGAAAAAAATCTGTATTCCGTGAATATTCCCCCGTTCCTGTGTTCAGTTTGGGCGAATATTCGTGTGCATTCTTCGTGTTCATTTTTTTTCTTCGTTTTTTTTTATCAGGTTTTTTCCGTTTTTTTGTAGAAGGGGTTAATATGGGGGTTAACGCGGTAAGGACTACGCAGCAGCTTTGGTGCCAGGACTGAACTTACAGATTTCTGCTCCCGTTAACCCCTGCGACGCTGTGTAGATAACGGGAGCGGAAATCCATAGGTTCGCTGTCAGGGGTTAACTTGGCCAGCAGAGACCACTGGTCTCCCTGCTCTAATAGTTAAAAGTCCGTACGAATGACCAATAAAGTCACTTGTACGGACCTTTAACTGCTGGAACAGGGAGACCAGTGGTCTCTGCTGGGCAAGTTGCTGGACCAGGATTTTAAAAGTCTATACAAGCGACTCTATTGGTGTCATAAATCTACTCACCCTCTCCCGGCTCCAGCGTCGGCAGAACTCGGCATCGGGTTTCCTCTCTGCCTCTGCTCACCGACACAGACAGGAGCAGAGGCTGCGTGCAGGCATGCCCCCTCCACTGCCAGCAGAGACCAGCAGGGAGGACGCGTTCTCAGGTTGCTATGGAGACGCGTCTACTTCCTGCTGCCGATAGACGCCTACAATGAAGGAGTTGCGTATGCGGTGGCATGGCAACGCGTCTCTCAGTATGACGTCATTTTGGCGCCAATTTCAAAGCCCCTTTCACTCTGTAATCAGTGCTCAAGTATAAGCTGATTTACTGCCTCTATACCTAAGCGTTCCTGTTTGTATCTACCCGTGTACCAGACCTTCCTTTGTGATTTTTTGATCAG
>VKOC01023758.1:0-47998 GCA_009364415.1 Spea multiplicata
ATATCTGTCAGGCAGGGGGCCCGAGAGTTGCACGCGAGGATCGTCCGTCGTGCTTCAGCAACAGCGCATCGGCAACGGCCTTGGGCCCCCCTGACTGGCAGAAATCCAGGACTCCTCTGCTGGCGGACGTCGCCTGCCTCAGTTGCGACCCCTGCGACCCCGGATTTATCGGCGTATAACACGCAGGTAGGGTTTGAGCTTCAGATTTTAGTTAAAAAAGTGCGTGTTATACGCCGATAAATACGGTATTTTATTTTTTTCCCGATAGCTTCTTAGTGCTTCCTCACTGCCTTCCTGTTTTAGTAGCTTAAATGCCTTTTTTTTGCCATTTATTGCCACCTTTACATTTTTATTTATCCACATTGGTTTTCTCTTGTTCCTGACTCTTTTATTCCCATACGGTATGTACTTTTCACAGTGAGAATTTAAGATATTTTTAAAAATCTCCCATTTAGTGTCTGTGCTTTTGTTTTTGAGGACATTTTCCCAATTTACAGTGTTAAGGGCTTCTCTTAGTTGATCAAACTTTGCCTTCCTAAGGTTCATAGTTCTTGTGGCTCCTCTAAGAGTTCCCTTATCGAACGACATGTTATAATGTATTATATTGTGATCACTATTTCCTAGGTGCCCTCTGACCTGCACATTAGTTACTCTGTCAGGTCTGTTGGTTAATATTAAGTCCAGTAGAGCGCCCCCTCTGGTTGGGTCCTGTACCATTTGGGACAGATAATTATCTTTACTTATAGTCAGAAAGCGGTTTCCTTTATGAGATTCACAGGTCTCGGTTTCCCAGTTTATGTCGGGATAGTTAAAGTCCCCCATAATAACCACCTCATTGTGATTTGCTGCCTTGTTTATTTGCTTTAATAATTGATCTTCTGCTGCTTCAATTATATTTGGTGGCTTATAGCAAACCCCGATCAGTATTTTATTATTTTTCTTTCCATATATTTCTACCCATAATGACTCCACATCATCATTTCCCTCACATATATTCTCCCGCAGTGTGGCCTTTAGGCTGGACTTTACATAAAGGCAAACTCCTCCCCCTTTTCGTTTTTTTCGATCCTTCCTGAATAGACTATAACCCTGTATGTTAACCGCCCAGTCATAGCTATCATCCAACCATGTCTCTGTTATACCCACTATGTCATAATTTTCTGCAGACATTATTAACTCCAGTTCGCCAGTTTTATTGGTCAGACTTCTGGCATTAGTAAGCATACAATTTAGAGGTGTATGGTTTTTTCTCCTATCAAGCCTATCCCTATTAACTATTCTAACCCCTCCCTCCGCTCCACCCCCAGGTACATTTATATGCCCCAGCTCTCTATCTATACTATCTTCCCCTTCTATATTGTAGTTTCCCTCCCCCCCTTTCCCTAGTTTAAACACTCCTCCACCCTTCTGGCCATCTTCTCCCCGAGCACAGCTGCACCCTCCCCATTGAGGTGCAGCCCGTCCCTACCGTAGAGCCTGTATCCGACAGAGAAGTCGGCCCAGTTCTCCATGAACCCAAACCCCTCCTTCCTACACCAGCTTCTGAGCCACTTGTTTAGCTCCCTAATCTCCCGCTGCCTCTCTGGTGTGGCACGTGGTACAGGTAATATTTCAGAAAATACTACCTTGGAGGTCCTTGCCTTGAGCTTGCTACCCAAGTCCCTGAAATCATTTTTAAGGACACTCCGCCTACCTCTTACTTTGTCATTGGTGCCAATGTGCACCATGACAGCTGGGTCTTCTCCAGCCCCTCCCAGTAATCTGTCAACCCGATCCGCGATGTGCCGAACTCGAGCGCCAGGCAGGCAACACACTGCCAGCACCTGTCTGGCCTGCCCTGTGCTCGTCCTTCCCTCCTTACTGGAGCAGACACCGCTCTGGAGGTCAGAGGCAGTGACTTGCTGCAGTACTGCTAACTCTGAACTAACATCCCCCTCATCTGCGAACCGGGCAAACTTGTTGGGGTGTGCTAGATCAGGACTAGCCTCCCTGGCGCTTTTCCCCCTACCCCGCCTTCTAACTGTAACCCAGCTAGCTGCCTGACTGTCCTGTACCTCCATCCCGCTATCCTCCCCCACCTCTACCCGCGAGAGAGCTTGCTCAGTGAGCAGCAGACTCCTCTCCAAGTTGTCAATAGATCTCAGTGTGGCCAGTTGCTCCTCTAGACTCAGGATTTGTGCTTCCAAATGAGCAACTTGCACACATCTCGCACAGCAATATGCACCCTCGAAGCGCTGATCAAGGATTGCATACATTGAGCAAGATGTACACCTGACCGCATTGTCAAACATGGAGGACATCTTGGCAATGGGGATAGCTCAAATAACTGGCAAAAACAGACAGTAAGGTGCAAAATATAGATAAATATATATGGAATAACAAGGATGTATACTTTCCCCTCCTTTTTGCTTTTTAACTCCTTCTTTGCTTGTAACTCCTCACTTAGAGATGTCACTTAGGAGATTCGCCCCAGCTCAGGATTCGCTTGTGTGTCCAAGATAAATGCAACTGCAAAAAGCCAAGCAGAACTCACAGAGAACTCACAGAGAATTGAAGGGTCCTCGCTCAGTTCAAGGTGTGGCGGCGTCGGCGGCCTTTTCCTGAGGGAGCTCCCTTTTCCATGTTGGTTAGTAAATGTAACAGAAACTATGAAATTCAATCATGTTGTTAAAAGTCTCTACTTAGATGTGGTTAAGAGCAATGTCTCTGATGTGGGAGAGTCATGGGCGTTCGGACGTTTAGATTAATAAGGCAACCAAGACAATCTGACAACAAGTGGTCTGCTGGAACAAACTATACATGGACAAGAAAAGAGAACCTAGATCTGATGGGGTGCTAGTACCACAGCACATTAAATGTGAAGAGATATATGAAGCGTATGAGAGAACTACTGGATAGAAGACACTAAATGAGAAACGGCTAGTAACCCAGCTCTTCGAAGAAAGGCAGCAACATTCAAGTACCACCAAAGGATAAGCCAGCTCAATTGGAAGAACAAGATCTGCGCCATCAACACATATTCCCTGCTAGTCATCAGATACCCTGCCGGCATAGAGAGCTGGCCAATGGAGGACACAGAAGCTGCTGACATGAAGACCCAGAAGCTACTTACAATGTACGGAGGTTCCCATCCCAAGTCCAACACCCAGAGACTGTAAAGAAGCCAGATAGGGTCTGGTAACAAGAGCATCTGGGAGTACATCAGTAAGGTGGCACCCAAAGATGAGCTCCTGAGAGAAAGGCTGAACCAGCAACAGACATGCAAGGAAGATCAAGTGGAGGAAGTACCATGGCAAGCCAAGACCCTGCATGGGATGTACCATCGACAAATAGCGGAGGTGTCTGACATTGGGAAATTCTAACAGTGGTTGGACAGGGCTGCACTGAGGCACTAATAATGGCAGCACAAGAGCAGACAATAAGCACCAGATCCATAGAGGCAGGCATCTATAGGACGAGGCAGCACCAAAGGTTTAGGCTATGTAGAGAGACTTCTAAGAAAGTCCAACACATAGTGGCGAGGTGTAAGTGGCAAGTGCACGTAGAAACAGTGTACACTGAAAGGCATAGCCAAGTAGGTGGCCAATAACATATACACAGAGTATGGGCTAAACCCTCCCAATTCCAAATGGGAGATTCCACAGAAGGTTGTGGAGAATAGCAGGGATCCTGTGGGGCTTCAGAGATCCAAATGGACAAGCAGGTAATGGCCAATTAACCCAACATCGTGGTGGTAGACAAGGACCAGCAGACAGCGGTGGTGATAGATGTAGTGGTGCCAGTGACAGCAACATCAAGAAGAAGGAGTATGAGAAGATGCAGAAGTACCATTGCCTGAAAGAATAACTAGAAAAGATGTGGAGAGTAAAGGCTACTGTCAATTGGTGCAAGCGGATAAAAGCAAGCAACTAGCATATTTATAAACCCACAAGTTACAAGTGAGCAGGTGGCATGTTGCCCACTGCTCAATGTGCATTAGGGGTAATACTAAAAAATACCTTGGGGAAAGCAGAGCCCACCCATGCCTTTAACCCTCATCCCCATCTTGTATGTGGTAATAGACTTCTATGTCCCCTTAACTATTCTCCTTATTGTTACATAACTCTACCACTACGCATGTGGTATGGTGACTCCTTTTATAGATGTTTTAAAACCCTTTTGCATTTCTCATTTAACTCTAACAAACTTAAAGTTGTATATTCTTGCATTCACTCACAAGCAATTGGTATGTTATTGATGATGCAGGTTACTTTGTGAGGGTTAGTGAGCTAGTGCATGACATGCAACTTCAGTCCAGTCTGGCCATTTTTAACGAATTGCTAATACTGAAGGCACCTGTTGGTTGTTACCATGACAGTAACTGTAGCTTCAGTCTCACTGTCAAAAGGGGTTGGACCTATCGATACAGCCACGCCCACTTATTGGGAGTTTGTCAATAGGCATTTTTATTGCAGATCATGAAATTGGTATTCATGGAAAGCTGAAGGTGCGGAAAAAAAATGACAATAGTTAAAAATGAAATATGGCATTAATTTGAATGCACTTAATGCACAAGTCAAAACTCTTCTAAATTAGGTCCTTATTATAACTGAAAAATCAAGATTTCATCCGCTTTACACATAAGTGAAAGACATGTTTCTGTAGGAAGAAAAAGCAGATAAACAGTAACTAATATATATTGATAATAATACGGGCATTGTTTTACTACAAATAAACATGGGTTTTACATACATATATACACAGAAAGCTTCCGTTCCAATAATCATGTCTGATTCCAATGTATAATATATGTAACTTATTTTATTCCGAAAACGTACTGTTTGTCTCTAATGTGCATGCACCGGTGTTCGTTAAGTTATCATAGTCAAGGCTGGTGCTGAAAGCTAATTTCATTTTTCAGCAAACCGTCACCGTTCACACGGCCGGTTAGATTAGCATGCAGGGAGGCAGATGCAGTTAGTTTTCTCCCCCATTTTTGTCTCCCTATAGTGCAGCAGCCTATCCCCGTGGGAGCCGTGAGTGGACGTGAGTGGAAAAGAAAAAAAAAAAGAGAGCTGTTTATTATACTCATTCCGTTATGTAATGAGGTGGCAGACTGGCAGCTCTTATCTATGGGAACCTGGAGAGCATTTTGACTGGAATAATAACGGAGGGGACCGTGTATGAGGCAGCGCGTTTATGACTGAGAGCAGCAGGGTGGGGGGAAATATTCTCAGCCTTTAGTGTTGGTTGAAGGCTGAGCTGCCGCCTTTTGTGTGTTTTGTGTATTTCGTCGAGAAATCGTTTCAACCCGATTTGTATTCAAAGGAGATTTTAAGTCATTTCAAAATGGGTGCAGTGATGGGCACGTTTTCCTCTCTACAGACTAAGCCGAGAAGACCATCCAAAGGTAATAATTATGTATTCAAAAAACCGCCATTCCGATTAGTAATCGTTTAAAATGTGCAGTTTTTAGCCAGTTTAAGCATTGCACGCAATAAACTCCAGGGCTGCATGTGTTGCTATCTGACGAGAAACGTTAACGATTTAGACAGAAGAGAGAAAATGGGGGCTGAACATCACAACAATATTGCATGTAGTCGTGCATTATGGAAGAGCCTATGGACATTAATCCGGTTTATGCATTTAAGAATATACCAGGCTTTTAGACATAACCCAATGAGGGAAATAATATCACCTCAAATTGCCTGTTTACTACATTTATTATTATTTTCTTACATTATGTCTTGGTTATAATCCACTCCGGCGTATAACTGGGAAAAAAAAACCAGTGCACAGAAGTATGATGTAAAAGGTGAGGAAATGTGGTGTTAAAAGATTGACAGAGATACCTGGACCTAGGAGTTCAGACTGAATCATGTCTGCAGTATTATAAACCATTGCTTCATGTTCTCATCTGTTGACTATACGTAATATCTTTTGATCTCTGCACTTTTCACTCATTTTATTGCAACTGAAAATTCATGCTTGAACGCTCGATGCAACTGAAAATTCATGCTTGAATGCTCTGATCATTTTATGGAGTTTAAAGATGTCTAATAACAGGTCTTTTTAGCTTTGTAGTTGCTTCTCATCGCATTTTTTTTCTTTTCCAACCATAGTTTACCTCTACGGTTTAGAGCAAAAATACACATTACATTTACCCCACTGAAGTTTCGGAAAAACAAGAATATTAATAGTAGACATTCCACTGGAGACCGCCATTCTGTAAAGGTCCATGGACCTGGTTGTGTGAATAAAGAGTATTGTTTGAAAATGTTCTTGAAAGATAAAATAAAACCTAATCTTTTATATTCAAGTTGTATGTAGTCCGGAATTAATATTTGCAAACCCAATAAAAGTTACCATTTACTTATTTTATTTCTTGCTCTTAAAAAAAATGCAGGTAAAGTAACAATTTTCAGATTAAATATAGATTTATTTCTTTAACCATACATTTACTTATACAGTTTAATCAACTTTGTTTTTTATTTGAAAATGTTTTTTTTTTAATGTTACTGCTGAAGTATAGTAGGAAATGTTACATTTAAAATATTACAATATGATGTTTACTGTAAAAACTGAGTAGAAGGATTTGTTCAGACTCTATCTATTTTTTCCCTGCCATTCAAAGACCGTCAGAAAAGGATTTCACATGAAACTGAGAGAGCCACAGCTGCTCCTGCTCACCATGAGTTCTGGCCAAAGGACAATTGTTGACATAGTCAATGGAATTGCATGATATATCATTATATATATTATACATAATACATATGCATTTAGCTGTATTATGTTCATCATTATTGCTAGTGGAGAGAAACAACGGTGTCTCTCCACATGCACAAAACTTGACATCAGTGCTTCTTAAATACTATGAACTCCAGGCTATGACATCATACCATGATGCTTAGCACTGTTTGCCCACATGTAACACCACAGGGGACCGCTTTATGTAGGAGAGAACCAGATTTAATGAATAGTTACATAGTGGCCATTAAGTTGACTAAAGGAACAGACTGACATTTGTTTTGTTTGTTCGTGTTAGATAATTATAACTTCTTGAAATAGTAACTATTCTTTTGAAATAGATGTAAAAACTGGACAGACTAAAAAGAAGCTCTAGAAAATAGCAATAGGTCTAATATGTATTTCTCAGATAAAGGGTGAGAAGGTAAAGTTAATTAAGGAATATATCATAGCTAATGTACCCTTTCATAAATGATGTTTAAAAGGGCAAGAACCACACAGTATATGCTTTTAAGGTCCAACCAGCCCTTTTCTGCAATGTCTGAATGTGAAACTAGCTGTACAGTATGGTAATATAATGGAGAAATATTTGCATGTCTCAGACCACCTGCCTCATGTTATAAATACACAATTTTTTATTCTCTTTGCATTTTTGAAACCAACATCATATTTTAAATGTTTTCTCAAGGACTTAAGTTTACATAGTAAAATTATTATTAGAGATAAATCTGTCACCATCTCTAATTTTTATGGTAAGCTAGATATTTATTTCTGGCATATACTCTGCTGGGCCAAACTGACCGGCCTAAATACCCATTAACTTTGGCTCCTTGCCACACCGAGCTTACTTGGCTCTGGAAAACCATCCCCAGGCAGTGCACTCTGTTCCTTGAAGGTAGAGCCACTCTTGATGCTAGGCACACCTTTGAGAGCCTGCTATGCCCTGGGAGCACAGATGAACCCCCTCAACAGTCACCCTGATTGTGAGGCTTCAGAGAGTTTAAATGTTAAAAGAGTTTAAATCACATCATGTATCTGTTGCAAGCTTTATGAAAATCCTAGACCAGACAAGGTCTGTTGTAAAACTTGAGTGGAGCATTGGACTGCCCTGTTCACCAAATGTTTTACCCCAAGGACTCATACACATGCTTTGCACATCTGGGTGCAAAATCTGTACAAAACCTGTCCCTGGGGCTGTTCAGTTTCACAGTGGCTAAACATGAGTGCAAGGAATGTGTCTTTTAATGACATATTGATAGAGGTAGACAAGTGTGTCCTGCTGAAAAGAAAAATAGTAAATTTGATAACAATAATACCTTTAAGCTGTGAATACTTAGGGTTATACTCCAGTAATATTTTTAATTTGGAACTAGAATTTCTCATACATTCATACAGTAAGATCCAGATTGTAGAGATTGGTAATTGAGATTATAGTAGCACAGTGATGTCAGGGGAAATGCAATCCATGATTACACAATTCAGTGTTAAATTAAACATTTGACGCACACACACAGTATCTTTAGCTATTAGTAACTACCCCACACTATGTGCCTGTATATTAATTGTGTAGATTGTGTGCCATAGACTTTTGGGTTTATTTACTAAATGAAGAGTTGTAAGGAGAGTTTGCAGGATATTTGTAGTTAAGCTCTCTCACTTCACTATTCATTATGAAATACAAACACTGGCAGGTTCTTCAGAAAGCTATCCTGGTATAATACAGACGTTAATGGGTGAGGAGACTTTGAAGAAGTACTTGGCCGTCAAAGTGTCTCCTGCAGAAGCTTACTGGGGTTGGACCTTCATATTGTATAGTGCAATCATGTATTTGATACCTCAGCTTTCCTGCAAACTCTCCTGGCCATTCTCCCTTTAGTGAATAGACCTGTCTATCAAGGTTACAAATAGAGTTTGATGGGTCAAATGTTGGCATGAGTTTATATTCCCATTTCATTCTTCCTCTCCGTGTCTGAAAGTTTCTCCCAAGTTCCCCTAAGATCTTTAATACAGAGAAGAGGCTAGAAGAAAAATTTCTATGTCGCCTTTTTTTCAGGTTTCCTTACCAGAGGGGCTGAAACCCAGGCAGACTTATTGATATGTATTGTGCATGTCTTTAGTACTAAATATTAATATAAGGTATGAGGCAGAATATCATGATTAACATGCAGCACATATGGTAAGGGGCTAGATGCGAGCAGACATACATATACATTAAATCTTATCTCAGTAAATGAACAAGAGTAATGTTATATGTATTAAGATTTGTAGTTGCTCAGAGGTGTTTTGTGTGGTGTGTACTACTCGTTTTGGACCATCAATGTGTTGATAAGATTTTTATTTTCCAAGTTTAAGATTATTACTAAAATAACAATGTTATGGCCTTTAGGAATTTTCCCCTGGTTTAAAAGAGGATTCCAATCACATGGTCTATGTAACCCACCATCCCAGTTTAGGCTCCTTAGAGCTCTCCAACTTCTAGAGCACTGACTTCATGATGGCCAGCCACACAAATAGGCATGACACTTGACACCTTAGGCAATGCAATGCTTCCAACTTTGTGGGAACAAAAATTGTGAGGAAGGCCCTTTTCTATTCCAGCATCACTGTGTCCAAGTGCACATAGCAGGGTACGTAAAGACATGATTGGATGAGTTTGCTGTTGAAGAACTTGCCTGGCCCTGACCTCATCCCTATCTAACACCTTTGGGGTGTACTGAAAAGGAAATTGTGGACCTGGCTTTCTTGTCCAACATCAGTGCCTGACCTCACCAAAGCTCACCTGGATGAAGGGGGCAAAATTTCCAACGGAAACAGTCCAAAATCTTGTGGAAAGCTTTCCCAGAAGAGTGCAAGAGTGGAAATAATTTCTAAAGGGTTTTCTAATGATCAATTAGTCTTGATGTGCCATTGAAAAACAGGAGTGATAGTTCCTGACAATGGAACTCTATATGCATACTTGGGAACTCTCTGGGTTTGGCCCGGGAGAAGCTCCAGTTCTCTGGGACAACACCCGAATCTTCCTGGTCATGGGAGCAGGATCCTGACACGCCCCACTCCCTGCCCATTTCCCCCTTAAATAGGGGTGTTTCCTGCAATATCAGAAGATGTCAGAAGTTCAGACATTTCCTGCCATTGATATAATCACTGACGTGCAGGGGAATCCCTTTCATGTGGCAGGAGTGTGCGATCAGTCATGTGCAGGCTGGTATGCTGCAGCCTCAATGACAGAGCTGTCATCGCTAACAGCAAAGAGAGTGCTCCCCATAAGATTCCCTTGACTGCTATACAGAGGAACCCGACATGGGAACCCTTTTGGTGTCCTGGCGAACACCCTGTTATACAAAATGTCTTATATAATGTAGTTATATATAATACAGGCATTTGCACAACTATGAGTTCATAAAAAAACAAGTTCAACCCTACTGTTGATGCAGGGGGTTGCTCACAAGAGTAGGCTCTCTCTTCCTTCTGTACCAGTACAATTTCTTATTAAAACACAATCTATAAAATATATATGACCCGTGGCAGTACAAAAGCTAAAACTTTTTTAAAGTTTGGTAAAGTTGGTAAAACTTGGTATAATCTGACCTCAAATAGAGTCTTGACTACAAGCTGCAGGGGACCTGGATCCTCCTCTCTGACAGCCGGTGGATGTCTGCAAGATGCGCAGACAACCTCCCCTTCTGCCGGGGCTTCTGTGACGGAGCGCCAGGGTTACATGACCTTCCGGTGCTCCACCATAGAAGCCCCGGTGGAAGTACCTGACAGCAGCAGCAGAGTTGTCTACACACATCGCACAGAGAGGAGGGTCCCCCGCAGCACTGCAGGGACCTGAATCCTCCTCTCTGTGATGCGCACAGACAACTTCCACTGCTGCCCGACACTTCTGCTGGGGCTTCTATGACGGAGCACCGGCATGACGTGACCTTCCAGGGAAAATCCCAGGTAGCAGTGGAGGTTGTCTGTGCGCATTGCGCAGATGTCCACCGGCTGCCCCCACTTGACACTAGGGAGTCTGGAGCATGGGGGGCAAGTCTAAGGGTAAGGGGGGCGCATATAGGGGGTATAAGGCATATCAGTTGGCAGATTGGCAAATAGGGGGGAATAAGTCATATTTGGGGGGCTGGGTAGTAAAAAGGGGGTATAAAGCATATCAGGGAGGCAGAGTGGCAAAAGGGGATATAAGGCATATCTGGGGGCAGAACCTTTTGGAGCCTCTCAGTTGAACTTTTATGGAATCATAAATATATAAATGTATATTTTCATATATATATAAAATATAAATATATCTATACCCAGAATCAATTTGTCAAAGGAGAGATTTACCACTATCACTGGTTGCCTAAAAATCTTATTACCTATTTTAAACTTCAACCAGGTAGAACCTATGTCATGAAGGGAATTACATCTCACACTCAGAGTGTTTGGGAAGTCTCTTAGCTACGGATTTTCCGTACTGCACTAGGATCTACAATATGCTATTGTATAATAGATGCATTTTCCAGCCTAAAATATCAGGCAGGTCAGACATCTCAAAAATATAATTATTTTTGTAACTATGATAATTAAAAAAGGGAACTCCACACCTCCCATAGTTTTTGCAAAGCAGCATCCCGTTGGTAGAAAGAGGTCAGCAATTACCTTGTTTATTCGGGTTTAAGTAGAATTCAAAGCAGATAAAAAAAGGATACTGAAAACCTCACCCCAAAATTGTTTTATCAAGGTGCGACTCCACGTGTGGAAAATGTATCCCTCTCCTACATTATTTTTCTTTTTTCCCCTAGTCATACTGGGGGTAAATGTAAACTCAATAGAACATCCTTCAAAAATACATTTGAGAATGCTTTATTTACTTGTGTCCTGATGGAAGCCCATTCCACATCCTCCTTCTGTATTCTGAAATCCATTTTCCTATATGTTAGGTATTTGGGTATAGAGTTAACCTTATAGGAGTTTAACTCTAGATAAAGAGAATAGCTCATTCTTTCTTTACAGAGCTTTTTTTAAAGGTTTCTGAAGTATTCAGGATTTCCCCTTTTGATTGCTATAATCTGGGGACAAATATGAAATTAGTGGTGTCAGGAGGTGAAGGATAAGCATATCTGGGAACTTTCATCTGGCGCCCACCTCTTGCAGGATTAGGGTGAGTGGTCCCGTTGACATCGATGGGTGTTCTGCTGATGTCAGTGGGCGGTCCAACTGACATTGTGTGCAGGGCTAGCCCCACACACAGGAAGACACCATTGTTAGAGGGGAAGTGGGCAGGTGTGGGGAAAGCTGTGACACGGAAATTGCCCGTTGTCAGAGAAGTGGCACTTTAACTAGAGTCTCCGGGCAAAACCTGAAGAGTTCCTAGATATGGGAAGGCTTACCGTATCCATAACATCTGATGTTGCATCTATCACTTGTCAAAACCAGTTTGCCCAAGTTGAAAATTTCTAATTTTATCCGCTTAACAAGGAATTTCCTCTAACATTTAAGGGGACATTTCCATATTGTGTATACAGTTTGACAAGTGAAAAGATTCCCCAGACAGCTGTATATAGTATATATTATCTACTATAGTATAGTAATCATATCTCCATTGTAGTAGCCAGAGTGTGATGAATGTGTGTGGGTGTAAGGTTTAATTGGTAAGGAAACAAAATGCTCTTCTTAACAATTATAACACGAACTTTACATAAAAAATGAATGTTCCAGTGTTAGTTTACAATTGTTGTTTACAGTCAAGATATGGATCACAGTAACAGAATCCAATTTTTTTCTAACTTTTACAAATTGCCAAAGGCATAAAAGCCCTGTCTTACATTGTGAAGCAGCACACAACTCCGACGGTCTCTAAGCGCAGGAAGGGATCTAAGCCTAATCTGTTTCATTCTTCTTTCATTGCTGATGCATGTCTTTTAATTTGGTTAATGAACTATATGCATGATTTCATCCATTGAGTGAAGGTGTCATCTCTGTATCCGCGAACCTGTAAACCTCTGTCTGCATACACAGTTGTGTACAGCCATGGGTAAAAACATACACAGGGAACCTTTTCCCAAGTAAACAAGCAAAACTTCTAAAGTTTGTCTTTGTAGCTGTGAGATTACACAATTAGTCTGTAGTCCATGTTTGAACCATTTCTAGTTCCAAAATGTCTTGTTTATAAACTGGTGCCCAAATCTATGCTGCATATTAAAGGTGTGGTCTTGCCAATGATAAATAAAGATACAATATTTCTGTTTCTGTATGAGACGGCACACTGCAGATCCTTCTCCATAGTGCACCTCGCCAAGCAGCCATGACATTTATAATCTTCCTTGCCAAAAAAGGACTGTTTCCAGTACATTTACAGAAAGAGAAATACTATCAAAAGGTCAATAAAGGGTCTAGCCATCACAGTAAATTGATTCTTACTCTTGCCATCCCGTGGCTATATGTATAATTACAACACTTAGAAACAAAACTTTAGGTAGTGCCCCAAAATCTTACACGTGCCATCTGGCCTTATGTGACTTATGTGACTTTAAACCTTGTGTGTTTAAATACACCCAATACATTTATTAAAGAAGAAAGCCTCATACATGCAGAATACAGAAGGCTGCTGGATTGTCTGTGACCAATAGGCAACCTATGTAATAGGTTAATAGAAATAAAATTATACAGGCAGCCAAATTTGGTTGCCTGCTACCGTGGTAAGAATGCTGCCTGCTGATCTATTGTGAGATCGGCTGCCTAGTATTCATCAAGAAAAGTCTGATCCATTTTAACATTGTACACTTAGAAGAAATAAGAGTTCAAAACAAGCCCTTCTAATATAAAATATATTTCTTTATTATACAAAAATATAAAAACACATACAGCACTCAAATATTGGACAAGAAAGTCTATTAGAGGCAAATCCGAGCATGTGAAGGTACTAAAATTACATATATAAAGTGGCCTGTATGCATTATGGCAGTGATATAAACAATAATAAGGTGTTGTCACATCAATTACTCACTATGGAGTGCACAGAACAACACCATAACCTATATCCATTACAACATATTATTACATTGCAAAATCACATATATGCATGGAAAATCCGTTCTTAGTTATTAAATATTACCATAAAGTGCTCCAGTGCTTACCCATTTTGTAAATATGACCTCCACTTCCCCTCTTAGAAGGGCTTGTTTTGAACTCCTTTTTCCTCTAAGTGTAAAATTTATGAGGAGTTTCCCTAGTTCAAGGATATGATCCTAATATACAACATGGAATTGATATGATGAAATTATATGTAAGAGGTGTTTTGGGATTCTTTTGTGTTATATCCATTTTAACATGTAGGGATTAGTGATTATGATGTCACAATCAATCCCCATTGCCCATAAAAACATTGGGGTTATTAACTAGGATGAAGATGAGGGTAATGGAAGCCCACAAAAGCTAGTAAATCAGGGATGCAAAATAAATGTCATACCACTAGAAATTTGTATTTTTAGTTGGGCACAGCTAGATGTTTCAGGAAGTGAGAGTCCCAAACTTAAGTGTCTTTTCCACATCTAGGTATGCTGTAGTATAGAGAGAATGTGGCTTTAGTATCTTGTACATCATCATCATTTGGAATGTGGCAGGGTCTCCATGTAGACCAAATGGCATTAGTAAAGAAAAGATAGGGTAAAGGGAAGGCTGAAATGTAAGAGACGGTTAAAACAGTAAAGAGAGCATAAGAAAGAAATAAATAGTATAGAAATCTCAAATAACTATACTCGCACAGAGCGATTAATAAAGTCATTGTTTAGACCAAGCAGCATATAATGCAATTGTTTATTTGCATAAAAGCAATTTATAATGGTAAATCCACACAATAGGAATAGCCTTTATACCCTCGCAAAGCTTTGTATATTGCTTTCTGTGTTTGCATTTGCATACGGTTGTGCATAAGATCAATCATCGCAGCTGCTATCCATCCATTAGGTACATGCATTTTATATGTGGTATATGACACTGCAGGTATTATATGAAATTATCATTGTATTGATTGTCTACCAGATTGTTGTGCAAAAGAAAGGTCTAGTTTAAGATAAAAATTACCTGTGAAACAAATATCACCAGTGGCTCATACAGTGAAGGAAAAACATATTTGATCCCCTGCTGATTTTGTACGTTTGCCCACTGACAAATACATGATCAGTCTATATTTTTAATGGTAGGTTTTTTGAACAGTGAGGGACAGAATAACAACAACAAATCCAAAATTTTACTTAGTGAAATAAGTATTTGATCCCCTATCAATCAGCAAAATGTCTTGCTACCAAGTGTCTTTTATACAGGTAACGAGCGGAGATTAGGAGCAGTGTATAAGACACCTGTCCACAGAAGCAATCGATGCTGGAATGGGCTACAAGACCATCGCTAAGCAGCTTGGTGAGAAGGTGACAAAAGTTGGTTGTTTGCAAATAGAAGAAACACAAAATAACTGTCAATCTCCCTTGGTCTGGGACACCCTGCAAGATTTCACCTCCTGTAGTTTTAATGATTATGAGAACAGTGAGGAATCAGCCCAGAATTACACGGGAGGATCTTGTCAATGATCTCAAGGCAGCTGGGACCATAGTGACCAAGAAAACAATTGGTAACTGTCACAACCACCCGCACAATGGCACTCACCGCAGGAGTTATTCTGCCCAGTCCTCTGATACCAAGAGAGGGGCCCTTAGTAACAGAGAACCAGGATCCCAACAGTAAGGAGGCCAAGTGTGGGCAGGTAGATATAGGTACTGAGTAGATAAGGTGAAGGAATCTCCAGATGAACCCCACAGGTAGAATGGTGCCAAAGGGGTTGACACTGAACAGGTAGTAGTACAAGCCAGAGGGTCCAGACACTGAGCGGGTAGTCAGACAAGCCAAATTGGTACACGGATCAGGTAGTCGTAGAAGCCAGAGGGTCGAGACACGGAGCGGGTAGTCAGACAAGCCAAACTGGTACACGGATCACTGGGCAGAGGTACAGAATCAAAATCCAAAGAGTAGTCAGGCAAGCAAAGGGTCAATAGTAACGAAGATCAGGAACACAGCAGCTAACGAAGTATAGGACCACAACAGGGTGCAGGAGAAACAGATTTCCAGCTTTTTAAAGCCGGCACCAATCAGAAACCCCGCCTCCATGGTGACGTCACAACCGAAACTCCAGCCGTCTATCACGCCCCTATACCAGCCATGCAGCTTAGCCGTGCCCCCAGAGTTCCTGCAGTCGACGCCAGGAGAGGAGGTAAGTATTCCGTCAGGGGAATCCCCAGACTCAACCCCTTGAGTCCCATGCCGGGGACTAAGGGTTCGGGAACCCGGCATCCATGAGCGGCGATCCGCCTGCCGGTGCCGGGAACCGTGTGATCGGGAATCCGGCGTCCGTGAGCGGCAATCCGGGAGCCGGGTTATCGGGCATCCCACATCTGCGAGCGGCAGTCCCCCGCCAACGTTTGGAGCCGGATCCGTGACAGTAACACACTAGGCAGTGAAAGACTGAAATCCTGCAGCGCCCGCAAGGTCATGTACAGACACGTCTGAAGTTTGCCAATGAACATCTGAATGATTCAGAGGAGAAGTGGGTAAAAGTGTTGTGGTCAGATGAGACCAAAATCGAGCTATTTGGCATCAACTCAAATCGCTTGTTTGGAGGAGGAGGAATGTCGCCTATGACCCCAAGAACACCATCCCCACCGTCAAACATTATGCTTTGGGGGTGTTTTTCTGCTAAGGGGACAGGACAATTTCACTGCATCAAAGGGACGATGGATTGGGTCACATACCATGAGAAGGTGAGAAACTCCTTCCCTCAGCCAGGGCTTTGAAAATGGGTCATGGATGGGTATTGCAGCATGACAATGACCTAAAACACACGGCTAAGGCAACAAACGAGGGTCTCAAGAAAAAGCACATTAAGGTCCCGGAGTGGCCTAGCCAGTCTCCAGACCTTAATCCCATAGAAAATCTGTGGAGGGAGCTGAAGGTTTGAGTTGCCAAACGTCAGCCTCCAGACCTTAGTGACTTGGATCTGCAAAGAGGAGTGGCACAAAATCCCCCCTCAGATGTGTGCAAACTTGGTGGCCAACTACAAGAAACGCCTGACCTCTGTGATTGCCAACAAGGGTTTTGCAACCAAGTACTAAGTCATGTTTTTCAAAGGGGTCAAATAATTATTTCACTGAGTAAAATGCAAATCAATTTATAAATTATTTGCAATGCGTTATTCTGGATTCTTTTGTTGTTATTCTGTCTCTCACTGTTCAAATAAACCTACCATTGAAATTATAGACTAATCATATCTTTGTCAGTGGGCAAACGTACAAATTCAGCAGGGGATCAAATCATTTTTTTCCTTCACTGTAGATAAAACATAGTGAGTAAGCTATGTGCATCTGTGAACAACCAAAATATACTTTAATTTCTCAAACAAGAGCCCAGATGGACACAGTACCAATAGTTGCAGGTTATATGTGGGAGTGGTGATGCCAGATAAATTGTTCACTTAGAATGTTTGCCATTTCTAAATTTTAAAATGATAGACACAGATATAAGTTAATGAAAGGTGGCTGATACCCATACCAACTCTAGTTTATGAACAGGCAAGTTCTTGAAAAATGCCATAATTTTCCATGGGTATTGGGGTCAATGTGAAGTACAAGTTTTATAAAATTGGTATCTATATCTGTGTGTACTGAAAGCATAGAGAGTCTCCACAAGTGTGCATGAAATATATTATTAAAGTATTTTAGACTTTGACATTTCTGTAGTTTTGTGCTTTATATGAAATAGTCATAAAAAGATAAGATACCATAAAACGTTTAATGCTTGCATATGGTTTATATTTTAGAGACTTTAGAAAGTCAGTTGACCCTGATGTACATTTTGCTGCTTGTCAGATGGTCCATGATATTTGCATGGGAGACTTTGGCCTGTTTCAATCCATATTATGCCACTTATGAGAATCTTCTACTGTACATTATTTCTTTTACAGGTCAGCTCTATGTTATGGACTACGCCCCCCGCCAGAATAAGTCAGGTATTGGATTTTTCTATTTCTGACTTGCTGGCTTATGCCTTGGTATCGTAATCTCTACATGGGTCGTCTTGTGTGTTAGCTACAATTTACCCTCTTGTTGCATTAACACTTAATAGTTTGATGAAGTATATAAAGCAACTGCTTACAATTAGCGGTTTGTTAGTTTGCAATAATTTATATATATTTAGTTTGTAAATATGAAAAATAAACCTCGCTAAATGGATACAAATGCTCAAAGATGTGATTAGGATCAGATTGCCTTTTAGCTTTTTGACAGCCTGTAAAAAGGAGAATTCAAAACATCCATAGTGGGAAGCTTTTCTGTGGAATAACATGGTTTTATCACTGAGGTCATGTCAAGCCAGCCTGTTTGCTTGTTATGAAACTGTAAACCATAATGTGGCCTGAGGAGATGTAGTGGTTGTGGTGTACATGGACTTTGATTTTATTAATTTAAACACATATGATTGGGAGAAGAGATTTGATCGAGAATCGGTAGAATGCAAACTGTTGCGTTTAATGGCGCATTTGCCAGTTACATAGCCCTGAATGAAATATTGTGATATTTGTGGATAATACAAAATGATGTAATGTAATTAAATCAGAAATGGATGGTATGTGAGGGATTTAGACATACAACTGGTCAGTACTATGACAGATGTGGTCAACAAAGAGAAATATAAAATGATGCACTTGAGGAAGAAAACCAATTATAGGTTGAATAGCTGCTTATAAGGGAAATCCACTATGAAGAGGAATCTAAGGAGCACTTGTCGATAATAACACGCAATCTCAAGCAGCTGCTGCAAAAACAGGCAGATGGTTGTCCTGTATTGAGAGGTAATGAGTGTACTGAATAAGAATATTGGGTTTTTATATGTCATTGGTAAGAAAATGCAGTATAATTTTAGGAACACCTTTATAGAAACCAGACATTATGGAAATGGGAGGGGTTCAGGGATGGGCAACACAACTAAGTAATAATGACATGTAAGATCTTAGCCGTAAAGTGAGACTTGTTTACTTTGGGGGGAAAAGACACCTATGTGGGATCATGATTATCATACACAAGTATTTTCAAGGACAGTACAAAGATTTGTCTGGGGACCTTTTCACTCACGCTTACAGAGGTTGTGTTTTGGTGGTCCTGGTACAGAGTTCTGTGCGCCTTCTGTCAGCAACTTCATTCTCTTGTATCTTTTAGTGCCTCCAAATGTGTAAATAACCAGGATATGACATCCTGCCATCAAAAAGGCAATCAGTGGCGTGAAATGTTGGGACACAGAGGGGGTAGGAAGCTGCAGCTCTGTGCTTATAAAGTATACATATTTATATATTTGTGTTGAGGGCTTCCTAATGCTATTCATAGATAATTGTAAGGTAAACTGTGCTTCTCAAAAATGAATTTTTCCTCAATGTTTATCAATGTATGCCCATCCATGTAGGTGGCAGTTCACAACAAATCACAAGGTAGGCAAACTAAATACAGGTAGAAGGTACATATTTCCAGATTTATAACATTCTTTTTGTTCTCAGCCTTTGGGGGTCCTCAAAAGCTCAATTTTTGTTATTAAGGCAATTAACAGGTGGGCAGGTGACTGATAGAGCTGCATCCCTACCTTTATTGCTGCTCCACTGAGGCTGCTGACAAGAAGGGCACAGCTGCACAACAGAAGATTGTAACAGTGTAGCATGTGGTGGCTGGATATATCACATTGTCCTGATTATAAGCCACACCATTATAGTTTGACGTCATTTTAAATCTCACGCTCTCTTCCAATGTTTTCCTAAATTCTCCACCGACTGCTTCAATCTCCACATCTCCTTTTCCACAGATCCATTTCTTCTTTTGCCACTTGTCCTTCTGACTTTTTTCTTTGTCTCCTTCTTCGCCGTATTAACTCCATCAACCAGGCACTCCCTTAAAAGGGCAGAGCCTACGCACACACCTTCTCCCACATTTGTAGAAACGGGTGAGGTTGTCCACCTGATGTGCACAGAACAATGCAGGCTGATTTGCGAAGAAAAAGGTTCAGAAAAGCTTCTCTTTCTCTGCAAATTTGTCTGCAATATTCTGGTCTCTTGGAGTACTTCCGCAAAAAAGGTGGAGTCACAGCACACACCACAGGCACCGCCTATCCCTCGTTCCTCAAACTGGTTAACAGAGCCGATACCAGCAGACAAAGACAGAAGAACAAGAAGTGGAGCTGCAGAAAAGGAGATGGGGACATGAACGATAGTGAGACATCCTAAATATACTTAACCCTGATTATAGACTGCATCTTTTAAATTAAACCCTTGACGACAATTGGTGTGCCTGGCATATCGTGGGGTTAAGCCAAAAAGTCAAAATGAAAAATAAAAAAGACCCCAATGATGTCACCATGACATCATAAGTGGAATAATCCAGTTCAAAGTAAATATGTCCAAAAACTTTAAAAAACATTTTTATTAAATTGGAACTGTACCTTCCTAAAAATTATGGCATTGAAATAGATAAAATGCCAGCATTTGAAATATCCTGGGGTGTCTAGTTTTCATAAATATATAGTTTAATGAGGTAAATTGAATTGGCTGTTTTTAAAGATGTCCCAAATAGGGCATAGGCGCAAACTGACCACATGTCAAAATACATCTTAAAAAAAAATAGGACTTGGGGGCAAAATTTTAATTGTCCCAGGTGTGGCCTTTTACTCCCCCCAAAAAACGACAAACCCATGCATGGGTGCTATCACTGTACTTTGTATGTACACTGTATATGATGTTGCATATTGGGGTGTTGTTTAAAAGTTATAGCAACCAGGACTAGTAATTTCATACCTGCAGTAAAATGTGTGGAAAAAATTACTACTACAAAGTTTGACAAAGGCTGGTATGAAAATACATAAAAACATTGGGTATTTCTAAACTCAGGACCAATATTAGAACGATTTAGCAGATTTTTTCATTAGCTTTTGTAGATTGTACATCTGCTCAGAAGGCTATTTTGGCCATTGTCTCTAGTTGTATGCCCCTGCCTACAGACTACAAAGTTGGCAATGTGATTTCTTTGGCAATTCATCTTCATCTGTGAGGCTACACCTCCCTCACTACTTAATCATTGCATGTTGTGTAAAACGCAAAGCTTTCATATTCCCATCAGGCCCGGAAGTTTTCATGACCTAAGAACCAGATATTTGTTTATCATTTTCCACCATGTTTGTCAAACTATGACTTCCTTTAATGAACCTGCACAAATTATACATAATTTTGTTCAGGAGAAGTAGGGCCTTCATTTAAATCAAGGAAATACATAACATAAGAATTTATTAGTAATAAAAAACTGTAATAAATTTATATCCAATTTATATTCAGTAACATCTCATGATTACAGTGATACCACACATACTTATTTTTTATGCAGTAGTAAAAGCATCACGCCTAGTTTTCCTATATTTCTGAATGCCAAACCTGTTCCAGAATAAATTCTTTAAAAAATAACATCATTTTGCCTCATTACTTATTTTTGGCAGGAACACTTAATTGGCATGTGACACAAAAGCTTGCAACTGTAGGGTGTTGCTAAAAAAGGCGTCTGTGCATTTTGTATGATTGAACCTTAACAAGGAAGGATAAAGTGATCTCCTGAGGTTTATTAACTTTACATACTGGAAAGTGCAATTAATGTTGGAGCAGCACATTCAATATTCTGTGTCATCCTTCATCAGATGATTAGTGACTCAAATCTTAATAATAAGATAAATGTTATATTACGAAAAACAAAAAAATAAATACTTTAGAAATAATATTTAGATTGCTCGGATGGTATCAGCTACACCAGTTTACATTGTCCATTTAAAAAATGGAAAAAAATAGCTAAAAAATTATAAAAATGTGGTAACATTTTAAAATAATTATGCAGTGAGGTCTCCATTAGGGGAACCATCCAGTTCCAACAACATGTAAAAAGAAAAAGTCCAAAAATAGTCGAAAAAAGTATGACAGTGACATATACCAGGAACTGTAAATTCAGACCTGAAGTAAAATTTGTGTGATTAAGAAAACACAAAATAAATTACTACCACAAAGTTGACAATGGGTAGTAGTAGACTTCTCCACAACTTTGTCCCTGACCTGTTTGGAGATCACCTTGGTCTTTATGGTGCTGCTTGCTTGGTGGTGCCCCTTGTTGCGAAGAGCAACCACAGAGAGAGAAAAATAAAAGATTTGGTTATTAGATATATACTAAGAGTTGTAAATTCATACCTAAACTAGAGTGTGTGTGGAAAAAACCGCACCACAAAATACTACGACAAACTCTGACAAAGGCTGGTCGTAATGTGAGTGCATGGAAAAAGTTAAAATGTTAGGATTTGAATTACCCTGGGTTTTTTCCGCCAAAAATATATTATTCGATGGGGAAAGTGAACTAAAAGGCTTAAAAAATGTCCCAAATAACACATGGGGGCAGGAAGACCATATCTCAAAATTACAATTTGAAAAATGCACACCTCCCAAATGTGGCCCAAACAACCCAACAAACCCATGCATGGGGTATCACTGTACTCAGGAGATGTTGCTAAACACATACAGGGGTGTTGTTTGACAGTGGCATATACCAGGAGCTGTAAATTCATAATAAAAATTACTGATTTTCTACGGTTGTGAGTGATATTTATAACACACAACCTTCCGTATTTATTTACACTATTATGTTTTCTTTTTTTTCCATATGTATGTGTGCCCCAATTTCAGTTTTAGAAGGAAAAAATAGCAATCCAGACACTCAACACATGTCCATGAAAAACTTGTCTAAATACCTAGCACAGAAAATTGGCAAAATGGAATTTAAATTAAACGATATTGAGAACCGGTCTAGAAGATGTCATCTGTGGTTTCATAACATAACCGGAATCTACAACCCAAGACAAGTTGAATTGATTTCTTGAGGAAGTGTTTAAAAACATAAAGATGAAAGACGAGGACTGTATCATGGAGAGATTCCATCTGCTACACAGATTTAAACATATAACTGAGAATGTGCCCAGAGATATAATTGTGAACTTTTACTCTTATGAATTTAAAGAACATGTTATGAGATAAATACAGGATGATGTCATGACAGATGGCAAGTATAGTACTTGTCTTCCGGGATCTTTCCTTACATACAAGAACTTGAAGAACGTTTTCATCAGTTGTGAGAGACTTAAGTCCATTTAATATCAAATATTGGGGTTTTCCAGTATGTCTGAAAATAATATTGAATGGTCAAACAGAGATTTTTGATTCTTCAGGAAAAGTTGAAATCGAAACAGCTGGGTTAATTCTGAGAGTCTATCAGTATACACATATTAGAATTATAATATTATGAATATTAGAATTATAATATTATGAGTTTAGTTTATAATTAGCTATTTCTTAAACTGATGTCTTAACACTATCTTAATAAAAAAATTCTTTTTTTAGAATATACACTAAATGATGATTATGATGAAACTATTTGGAAGTATATTCTATGATAAGGTCTTTTTTTATTACACATTGTGTGACAATACTGTAAACTAATGTTTAGGAGGGACATTAAATTAAAATACATGGTTTAGGGGATAAGAATTTGCATAGTTTCTAAAAAGATATATCGTATTTGATTGATTATAAGACGACCCTGCACATCTGCCCCAGAAATGCCTTATACCCCTATATGCCACTGTGCCTCATGATATGCCTTTTAACCCTCTAAGTGCCACTGTGCCCCATGATATGCCTTTTGACCCCCTATGTGCCACTCTGCCTCCAGAAATACCTTATACCCCTATATGCCACTCTGGCATTTAGGGGGTTAAAAGGCATATTATGGGGCAGAGTGGCATATAGTGAGGTTTAAGGCATTTAAGGATGCAGAGTGGTGTATAGAGGGTTAAAAAGCATTTCTGGAGGCAGAGTGGCATTAAGGGGGTTAAAAGGCATTTGACAGAGCACTCTGCCTACAGAAATGCATTATGCCCCCATTTAACACTCCCCTGCCCCCCCCAAACTTACCGGTGCTTTTGACTCCCGGTGTGTTGTCCGGGCAGCGGATAGACGTCTACGCAATTCGCGTAGGCAACTTCCGCTGCAGCCGGAAGGAGGTGCGGTTAGCAGTAGGGGTTGTCTGCGTCCATCGCGCAGACCTTCCCCGACTTTCAGAGAGAATTCCCCACACCGGTGTGGGGAACTCTGATCTCTGACAACCGGGGAAGGTTGTTTGGGGGCTAAAAAGTTTGTGAAATGTGAAAATGTGAAATTTTGACACGTGGTCATTCAGCCCCCATATACTATTTAGGACATATTTGATGCCAGCCAATTCAATCTACCCAATCAAACCATATACCGCAGGTGCTCGATTATAAGACGACCCCCCAAAATCTGAATTGATTTAGGAAAAAATAAAAATCCTGAATATAAGACTACCCTATAGGAAAAAAGTTTTACTAGAAATATAATTAATGTAAATTATTTTATTATTTATAAAAACTATGAGTTAAGAAAAGATTGTTTTTTTTTGTTTTTATTTTCCTTTTTTTCCAATGCCCCCCAGATGCAACATCTGCCCCCAGGCTTGCCACTCTGCCTCATGATATGCCTTATTCCCCCCTATATGCCACTCTGCCCCAATGATATGCCTTTTAATCAGTTAACAGACAATGGAGTGTCTGATAGGTCATGACATTAACAAAGCTTAGAAATCGATCTTTGCTTAAATGGTGTTGCTTTACTGCCTCGATGTGCACCTCCCAGATATGGCCTTTTAGCAACCCCAAAAAAAACTGGCAAACCCATGACTGGGTGTAATCACCGTACTCATGGGATGTTGTTGAACACATATTGGCGTGTTCTTTAACTGTAACATATACCAGGAGCTATAAATTCATATCTGAGTTACAATGTGTTAAAAATAAAAACTACAAAAAGGACTACAACAAAATCAGACAAAGGCTGATGGTAGAATTAGGGTGTGGAAAGGGTTAAAATACTACCATTTAAAATACCCTGAGGTGTCTATTTTTCAAGAAAATATGGTTTGATGGGGTAGATTGGATTAGTCGGGTTCAAAAATGTCCATTCTGAATGCGGACCTCCCAAATGTGGCTAATTAGCCACCAAACAACCAGGCAAACCAATGCATGTTGCTGAACTGTCGGGGTTGAGGAGAGGGACCCAGTATGCAGGATCCGAAATGTAGTCGTTATGAAATAACCAAGGGTCAGGGCTGGAGACGGCAGAGAAGTCGTGGTACAAAAGCCAAAGGTCGGGACTGGAGACGGCAGCAAAGTAGTGGTACGAAAGCCAAAGGTCAAAACTGGATAACATACGAAGCACAGCAAAACGAATAGCTCTAGCTAGCGCAATAATTGAGCACTGAGCTTTTTAAAGCCACAACAAGGTGTCGCCCCACCCCTGTGCGCGCGTTCCCCGCCTTCTCCATTCAGGAGTGAATAAAGGAAGTTGGGGGCGCGCACGCGCGCTCTTAGATTCAGCCGCAGGAGCAGGAACGGGGATGGCGGTTAGAACGGTGGCGTGGGAGCTGGTACCCGCGATTGGCGGGTACTCAGGTGAGTTGCTTCGTTGGGGTTCTCTCCGTGGACCCTGACAAGAACACATATTGGGATGTTGTCTGATAGTAAAATAGACCAGGAGGTATAAATTCATAACAATGTGTGTTAAAAAAAGAAACACACAAAAATCACTAACACAAACTCTGACAAAGGCTGGTGGTAGAATTAGTATGTGAAAAGAGTTAAAATACCACCATTTGAAATACACAGGGATGTCTAGTTTTAAATAACATGTTTAATGGGGGTAAATTGAATTGGCCAGTTTTAAAGATGTCCCCGCATTGGGACAGGATTAATAAATTTTGGAAAAAATGATTTTGAAATAGCAAAAATCTATTTGTACTTAATGCAGTATAACTTGCAAAAACCATAAAAACATCAGGTATTTCTAAACTCAGGACAAATAGCAAAATGTTAAAACAGCCTTAGTCACCAACGGTAAAAAAAATTATTCATATTAGTTATTTCTTCAATATTTTTTTATAACTCAATATTGTCATATATATGTTTTCTGCTTGTTGTAAAAAAAATATCCGTACAATTTCAACGTAACCGTATAAATTGACTTTTAGGGGCATATGTAAGCCATTGTGTATGGTTGTAATGGCAGCTTTTAAACTCTCTACAACTATTTGCATCTGCTTATTTTAGTGTGTGTTTATCTTAATCTTCTTTTCTTTTTCTTCTCTCTCTCTCTGTCTCTGTCTCTCTCACATACCGTGTTTCCCCGAAAATAAGACATACCCATAAAATAAGCCGTAGCAGGATTTCTAAGCATTTGCGCAATATAAGCCATACCCTGAAAATAAGACATAGTGATAGGCAGGGCCAGCAGATCAACCTTCAAAACAGCCGCTGAGCGGCTGTGAGCGGGATTGAAAGCGGCACCCAGGCCGCCTCCTCCCACCACCGGCGCCTAATATGAAGTTAAAGGGGCTGGTGTTGACACACCGCACCGCCCAATGGCCGTGCCTCAGTACTTTAGAGCTGAGGCACGGCCATTGGGCGGTGCCGTGCATGAACACCAGCCAGGGGCGGTCTGGGCCGGGAGGGGGGTTAATTGCCCCCGAGGCCGCCCTGAATCTACATTAAACGGCCGCGCGGCCTCCCATTTAAGTGGACGATTCAGCCACGCCAGGGCCGTCTTTAATGCCCGCAGCATCCGCGGTGGGCCGCCGAACTGCCCGGCACACCGAGATGCCATTGCAGCCGATGTGGCTGTGAGTCTTAAAGCGGCGGTAAGACACGCCGGCCGCTTTAAAAACATTAAGCGGCCAGTGTGCCTGCACAGTGCCGCCCAGTGTCCTGTTCCGTGTGACTTGGTGCCATCTTTGTACGCATGGCTATGCCATGGATTTGGATAGAAAACTGTCCAGAAACCAAAAATAAATGTTTTTGGGGAAAAAGGCCACGGATGAGAGGCGCACATTTTATGAAATTTTGACATCTGGTCAGTTTGTGCTCTAAGTTTGCTCTTATAGCTTCCGGGGATAGATGACGATAATCAAGTCACTGATCAAGTTTTTTCTACCTTTTCCACCAAATTAGGTTTTTGTAGTGTAGTTCAGAGGGTTACTGAAGCCTCCTTTCTTAAGACTTTAAATAGAACTTGGTGGCAGCAAATATAATTTGGGAATTAGGGGTAAACAGGTTTGAGGTTAATGTGGGGTTCTTCTGGGCCCTGCGGGCAGAGTGGAAAATAGCCTGAGGACTGGTTTTCCATTAACCGTTTCACACCCACATCCCCCTTAACATCATGGTGAGAGCCAGCAAAGCAGCAAGTGGTTCCTCCTGTTGTTGTGTTTTAGGGGCTTCTGTGACAATATAAATATATATGTAATCACAGAAACAGCTTTATAGTTCAATATGTGGCCACATTGGTAGTGACAATATCCATGCACACGGCATGGCTCTACACGTGGCTTCACTACTACAACCAAGGGCATCTGCGAGCCTCATCAATCTTTCCGTTCATTATTTCTTGGTACCTCTTGATGGCTAAAGATTTTTACAGTGACCTTTCTGTACTGCCAAGGTAGGTATATAGGCTGCCTTTAGGTTTCTACGTATTGACTTTGTTCCTTAGGTTTTTGGTTTCAATATCTTCTAATGGGTTATTTAATTTCTTGTTACTTGTTTCAAAATTTAACATTTTTGTGTGAATTCTGTGTTTACAATATGGTTTGTGTTCAGTACTTCAATGATATTCTGTGTATTGCCACACCAATACCAGTGAATAAAAGTATCGCCATTAATGTATTGTAGTGTGAAATTTGGTCAAATCTAGTCTATACCCCTGGTTCTGTCTACTCTGCACTCACTACTACCTACTTAGAACTCATTGCCCACTTAAGACTAGGACAGGGAGTAGCTCCAAGTGGTCCACTTTGAAAAGTTGTTAAATGTAAGTATCAGTATGTTATGAAGCATCCAAGTTGGCTCTGTACAATGTTAATATTGTGTTGTGTAACACACTCCTGGCTGTATGAGCTGCAGTTACCAGCCATATCCATGGTTATTGCTTTAGTGCTTACTGTCTGAAACTGAGCCTCTCCGATAAATTTCAGTGTTTTTGGGTCGTAAGCAGTGGCTCTACTTGGCTGGAAACCTAGAATGCATTTTTTCTTTCCTAACCAGGACTCTCCGATGCAACACAAAAAAGTAATTATCAGGATAAAAAAGGGAATATTACCTACATGTATTAAATGGTAATAATAATTTCATAATAGCAATTCTTCAAATGATAACACTATAAATATAAACAGTGTAACACACCATCTCTGTCTACTTAGTTCCTTGTAGACAGCCTCAACCCTTAAAAACCTCTGTAGAAATTGGGGGCCCTTAGGTAGGGTATAGTAGTGCTACATTGAAGTGTGGACTACCAGTGCCTCTCTAAGTTGTTGTGCCTTAGCTTGCAGGACAAGGGAAATGTTTGTATGCTGTGTCTGGCCCACAGGTGTCTGTTTACCAAGTGTATTGATGTGCCCCCACCTTCTTTTGCCCATCATGTATGATATCACAGTCACATAAGAAAAGGAGGAAAACATTGTCTGCCGCTCGCCCATATTATATTTAAATATTTACATATGTGCATACATCATGTACCGCACTACTAATTCTAAGAGCTCCCTGTGCCCACCTGCTAATTCTAGGGGCTAACTATATAACTAAAGATAATACAATACTACATATTATATATTATGTATATATTATACAGTGAGTACTCACATTTTTGTAAATATTTTATTGTATCTTTTCATGTGACAACACTGAAGAAATTACACTCTGCTACAATGTGAAGTAATGAATGTACAACCTGTATAACCGTTTACATTTGCTGTCCCTTCAAAATAACTCAACACACAGCCATTAATGTCTAACTCTTGGCAACAAAAGTGAGTACATCCCAAAGTGTCAATATTTTGTGTGGCCACCATTATTTTCTAGCACTGCCTTAACCCTCTTGGGCATGGATTTCACCAGAGCTTCACAGGTTGCCACAGGAGTCCCCTTCCACTCCTCCATGACCATGAGACCTTGCGCTTCCCCACCTTCAGTTTGAGGATGCCCCACATATGCTTAGTAGGGTTTAGGTCTGGAGACATGCTTGGCCAGTCTATCACCTTTGCCCTCAGCTTCTTTAGCAAAGTAGTGGAGGTGTGTTTGGGGTAATTATCATGTTGGAATACTGCCCTGTGGCCCAGTCTCCGAAGGGAAGGGATCATGCATTGCTTCAGTATGTCACAGTACATGTTGGCATTCATGGTTCCTTCAATGAACTGTAGCTCCCCAGTGCCGGCAGCACTCAGACCATGACGTTTCCACCACATTCTTGACACTTGTCTGTGTACTCCTCACCTGGTTGCTGCCACACATGCTTGACACCATCTGAACCCAATAAGTTTATCGTGGTCTCATCGGACCACAGGACATGGTTCCAGTAATCCATGTCTTTAGTCTGCTTGTCTTCAGCAAACTGTTCGCAGGCTTTCTTGTGCATCATCTTTAGAAGAGGTTTCCTTCTGGGACGACAGCCATCCAGACCAATTTGATGCCCTATTTGACTGACAGGCTGACCCACCCCTTCAACCTCTGCAGCAATTCTGGCAGCACTCATACCTCTATTTCCCAAAGACAGCCTCTGGATTTGACACTGAGCAGGTGCACTCTTCTTTGGTCGACCATGGCGAGGCCTGTTCTGAGTGGAACCTGTCCTGTGAAATCGTGCTGCAGCTCAGTTTCAGGGTCTTGGCAATCTTCTTATGGCCTAGGCCATCTTTATATTGAGCAACAATTCTTTTTTTCAGATCCTCAGAGAGGTATTTCCATGAGGTGCCATGTTGAACTTCCAGTGACTGGTATGAGAGAGTGTGGGAATGATAACACCAAATTTAACACACCTCCTGTTAGGAACCAGGAACCAGACGGACACGAAACGTAAAATGCAATCACCTTTATTGTAATAACAATAGCAAACAAAGCCAAATTGTGATCCAAGAGCGTCATTTATTTAGTGTTGTCACATGAAAAGATATAATAACATATTTACAAAAATGTGAGGGGTGTACTCACTTTTGTCAAATACTGTGTATGTGTGTATATGTGTGTATGTGTATATATAACAGTTTACCATGAGGGAAGGGGTTTAATATATTTGTGGTGAATCATCCATTGCCTGAATTGAAAGGTCTTTTATAAGTTCTAATAACACATAGAGAATTTTATGTATAATGTCATACTATGTTCTAAAGTGTCCTAAACATATTGACATATTGTGCTATAAACATTGTACAATTTATCATATTTCTATTTTGTGTTATTGATGATAATATTATATAGCTATCAGTGAAAAATACTTTATATAATTTTTTTTTTTTAGATAAAATAGACGATGAACTAGAAATGGCAACGGTTTGCTGTCGCCCAGAAGGACTGGAACAGCTAGAAGCACAAACAAACTTTACTAAAGGGGAGCTTCAAGTTCTTTACAGAGGATTCAAAAATGTAGGTAAATTATAATATATAACAGTTGGCACAATACAGTATAACTGGATAATCTGAAAAGGTTTTAGGAGCTAAATTATGTGCCTCATAATAAGAGTAATTGGGGTTCCACTAGAATGCTGCTTTTATCCGTCTTTGCTAGCTAAACTGATCAGTTAATGAATTCACTATTCACCAAGCACTTTTCCCTTGAGTTCTCCAAAGTTGAGTCCAGCTAGGGGTAAATTCAAAGCAGCTTACCCGAATGTGAGTTCCCTCCTAGTTTTGCTGCTCTTTAATATATATTTTACAGTACCATTTTTACAGTGCTCAGTAGTATCCTACAATATATCATGTATGATTCCTTCTTGATGATTTTCAAATATTTCATGGGAATTAAGTATTTGCTCGATTATAAGGTCACCCTAATTATAAGACGACCTCCCTATAGAAAAAAAAGTTTTACTAGTAAATATTAATTCATGTAAACTATTTTTTAAATTTAATAAAAGCTATGAGTTGAGAAAACTGTTTTTTTGTTTTTATTTCCTTTTATTTTCCAACCTGCCCCCAGTTATGCCTTATACCCCCCTTATATGCCACTCCACCTCCCTGATTTGCCACTCGTTCCCCAGATATGCTTTATACCCCTAAATGTGACTCTGCTTCCCTGATATGCCACTCTTCCCCCCAGAAATGCCTTGTCCCCTATGCTTTAAACTCCCTGGTGTCTAGTGGGGCAGCTTTTGAATGTCTGCACAATGCGTGTAGACAACCTCCGTTTTTTTCTGGCACTTGTGCTGGGGCTTCTATGACTGAGCACCAGAAGGTCATGTCACTACGGTGTTCCGTCACAGCAGCCCCAGCAGAAGTGCCCGCAGCATCGGAGGTTGTTTGCGTGCATCGCACAGACATTCACCTGCTGCCAGAGAGGAGGATCTAGGTCCCCTGCAGTAGTGCAACGGATCTTCCTCCCTGCGCGCAGACAACCTCCGCTGCTGCTGGCACTTCAGCTGGGGCTTCTATGGTGGAGCACCGGAAGGTCATGTCACGTCTGTGCTCAGCTTAGTGTTTTGGTTAAGATTAATTAAAAGTTAAGTGTTAGAGTGATTTGAGGTAGGATTTTCTTCAGCAAAGTATCTCTGGTATTGCAATGGTGAACTACACCCTTCTTTGTATTTTGCCGTGACGTGCATACCAACACATTTTTGGACAATTTTGGCATGATTTCATGTAGTTAGCCCGTTAAGCTTTTATGACTCAAATAAATGTAATATATATTACCAAAAGAATGTGGACACCCCTCCTTATATGAGTTTAGGTGTTTTAGTGACACTTTGCTGACGTGTGTTATACATGTGGTATAGGGTAGCATCAGCCTTGGACAAAGAGATCAGGAATCAAGTCATCCAGAAACCAGTATAAGCAAAAATGCCAGAAGGTAATACAAAAAATTTAATTTAAACCAGTAAACAGTCAGCCCACAGTTCATTCAGTTACAAAGTACCAAACCAAAAGGGATAATTGAAAGCCAGGAAACTTTTCAAAGCAACAAGGATATGAGAACACAATCATACACATAATGGTGCAAAATGACAATTGAATGACGATCAATGATAGGCTGTCACGGTATAAGGGAGAAAGAGGAGATTGAACCAGATAAAAGGTGATGGAAGTTACAGGCTCAAACTTGATTGTGCTGCAGCCTGCACTAGCTGAGAAAGGATTGGTTTTGCACTTATTAGTAATCAAAGAATGTATTTTATGATATCAACCACATCCCTACTCCTATACTTTACTTTACACATTACTAATCATGCTCAAATCTCACTTAGAATCCTCATCACAACAAATACACGGCTACCAGTTTGCACGTACACATCATCCCTGTTGAACAAAATGCCCATGCATCATTTCCTGCATCAGATAACATATGCCTGCCTGACTCTTGTCTGTCATCGTTTCTCCCTCTGCTCCTGGGTCTCCTCTCCCCATGCCTGCCTGACCCTCTTTTACTTCCTCCTGCCTTGCTCCTATGTCATTACCCCACCCAGTCCCCAACTGCATTCCTTCCCCGGGCATCTCCTCGCTCTCCCCTTCACACACTTACTCACTTATGCCCAGTCACTCACACAAACTCAAAGTCCCAATCAATCCGTCAGTCAATACCGGTTAGTTGCCAATCAAACTGTTTAAATAAAAGTTTAAAATGAATAACTCTTTCTCTCTAATTATGATATATGTCTTAGCCTTTTGTAGCGCCACAAAAGTCCATACAGAAGCAAAGTCTAACAGTTTTGCTGAAATTTATTTGGCAACAGCATGTGCTAAAGTAATTTTTTTCCTTTAATCCAATTTGCGGTTAAGTGTTTTGGTGGTGTGAGTAATTGATCATTGGCTGAGGACTGTTCCCATTTGTCTGGGGACTTGGTTTCCAACTTGATCTAACCTTAAATTCCCTCACTGGGGCATCTAAGCACGATCGATGCTTCAAAACTCTTGCCATCACAAGCAATGTCCACCAACAGAATGCTCTCACATCTCTTTTCCTGTATGCACAGTCACCAAGCTTGCAGGGGTCACAAAACAAACAGTGCACAAAAACCTGGATGTCAGAACTCTCCAGTCATATTAGGGACTGTTGCCATCTATGCAGCATCTGTCAGAATGCCGATTTTGAATTGATCGGGGTTGACACATAAACAGATTTGTTTAAACACGAAAGGAGCTGAATAGAACTGGATAAAACTACAAGAAATATACTATATGTGTTCTTATATGTGTGTTTCCATTAAGAAATTCTAATTCTCATTAGCCCACTCTTGATTAATAAAGGGTCTTGGGGAGTTGTTTAAATTATTTTTTATTATACTTTTTCAATGTTAATATAGCAGAGGGTTGTAATTTTGCAAGCTACACACGTTGAACTTGCATGCCCTCATTTGTAACTTCAAGGTCCAAAAAGATTCACTACAATGATTCTGCAAGTGAATCTGCAAGTTGCTGTGGGAGTGTAAGCACGCAAGGTCATGAGACTGAAGTTGACTCTGGTCAGTCAAATTAACCTTTAACTCAACTGACCTCTTGACTTTGTATTGAATTGACCCAAATGTGTGAGAAAAAGGAAAATACTTGTGTGAAACTTCTGATGATTTTGCAAGTATAATATGTCTTCTGGAGACAGGCATGTTTAGTGCAATATACTCTCATTTAAAAAAAATCTATAAGATGCTGTGATAAACACTGAAATCCCTAAACTGTATCTTGCTACTGCAGGGCAATTCTGGGTGCCTGCTCCTCAACATACATTATGGAACTTGCAAAAGAACAGAGACAGACTACAAAGTTAATGAGGGGCATGGAACATCATAGTTAAGAAGAAAGGCTAGAAAACATATTTTTTTACACTAGCAGGAATCTTGGAGCGGATATGATAACTTTATAAACTATATATGGGGACAATACCAACCACTCATGGCCATTAGTTCATTAATATGACTGTACAAAGAACAATAGGTCATCCTTTCATACACTGACATACACTGATTTTCAAAGGTCAGTTCTCAAAATGTTTTTCTTTTGGAGATCATTTATAAATTCATGCATACAACTTCTTTTTTTTTATCCACCAAGGAATGTCCAAGCGGAGTGGTAAATGAAGATACTTTTAAGCAGATATATTCACAGTTCTTTCCTCATGGAGGTAAGAGAATGGCTTTTGGTACTTCCAACCTAACCACAGTTGGCGCATGACTATGTAATTTCTTGTTGCTTGCCTATAATTGATATAGCTAATGGTTTATCATATATAGAATGTGTCATGCAATTAAGCAAATAAACCTTATGTTATAAAATTTAAAAGCTGTTCTATGGCATAGTATGTTTGGGATATTATATAATTCCTAAATGTTATTTAAACTATAAAAACGTTTTGATCAACAACCTGCCTTTACATACACAATATTGATGTAGTCATGCTTACTGTCACTTATCTTTTTTTCTGCAAAGCTTTTGTGTTAAGTAACGTAAAATAAAAAAAAAAACATCAACATTTAAGTCAATGGAAGTGGCGGTCTGTGTAATAGCTTAGAAAAAGGGTAAATTAAGAAGTGTTACTCCCTGTATCACATACAATGTAAATACTATTCTAAATATAGAACAAAATAATATTTTCCCAACAAGGATTCAGTGAATAGTCATTTCCAAAGGGGGGTATAAATATGAAGAAAATAATCTATAATGCTTTATGAAAACAAAAACCCCTGCACAAAATCAGTTTTGTATTCCTTAGCTTCCTTCGCTTTTTATGAAGAAAATTTTTGGAGTTTTATAGTTGTAGTCTCGATACCGTGTCTATATGCTGGCAGTATACACATATTAACCATGAATATGTTGATGAGTGAGCTGCGTATATGCACTCCCAAAATGCTTCAACAACCTAAAAAATTATAGTCTACCTTCCAACATAGCCATTAGTAACATAGACACATATACATAGAATTTGATGGCAGATAAGAATCATTTGACCCATGTTTTTCCTGATGTAAAGGTATTTGGTCCTTCGTCTCACCTAAGATTCAGGATAGCGATATGCCTTTGTTAAAATTCCCTCACTGTATTAGCCTCTACCACCTCTCCTGACAGACTGTTTCACTTACTTAGCACCCTCACAGTAAAGTAAAATGTTGTAACATTGCTTCTAAGCAAACGAGCCTCTAGTTGTAGTGTATGACCTCATGTTTAACATTTCTCCTCCTTTGAAATAAACGTATATCCTGTACTTCGTTTAATTTCCTTTGTATGTTTTATTGTTACAAATCTCCTCTCTTCTTTCCTCCTTACATATTGAGATCCCTTTGTTTTATCCTGCAAATTATTCAGGGTTTTAGTCACCCTGCTCTGCAACATTTGCAGATTGTCAGTACCCTTCTAGAGATGGGGTCTCCAAAACTGTACATAATACTCTAGCCGAGGTCTGACCAGAGGTATGTAAAGTGGCATAACCAACCCTGTTCTTCTGCTATTAATGCCTCTCGCTATAAACCCCCCCCCCACACATGCTTTATTGCATTGTCTGCTTTTATTTAAGTCCTGAGAAATAACAACTCCCATGTCCCTCTCTTCTGTTGCCCTTCACGAAACAGTACCCTCAATTCTAATATGCTGAGTATTATCATTTTATTTGGTTAGCAACATATAAAATTACAGTTAATTATTTTTACTTTACCAAAGCAAAATACCAGTGGTGGGAGGCAAAATGGGTTGGGATAAATCAGGCTAATTAATCAGAAACAAGTACAGATACAAAACCCAGGTCTAGACTAATATACAGTGCCTGTAAAAGATTCTAGCACATTTAACATCTCTTCTAACCTCAATAATATAAAAAAGGACCATATGTAATTATTGGTATAGGCAATAGTCAAAGATATGTAATCATTGGTCATAAATAAATGATTATTAAGATATATTAATAGGTTTCAATGATAGGCTTCAAGGTTTCCTTGACCTTAAATATGGAATGAAGGATTTGCTGAACAGACATTCTATAGATAGGATAGTAACTTGTTAATGCATGGTATAGTTGTAACTGTAAAAGGGCATTACAGTATGCTTACAGTGACCACCTAAAATAGGGTTTAGACGTGTAAAGATCTTAGTGAGCATGTTTACCCAATTAGGTGAAGACCAATCGACTGACATCATTATCCAAACCGCATATAAGCTAGGCATTTGTAAGACATGGAGAGGCATGGGAAGAGAGGTTGAAGGAAGATGTACTTGCCATCCACGGACTCTTCACGTCCCAACACTCCCTCCCTCCATCCTCAGGAATGCATAGGACAGATGTCATGAACTAAATTCCTCTCGAAGGTTTTGTAAGACTTGTTTTGTATTATTTTTGTTATCTACTTTTTATATTCTTCTATTTTTGTTTGTATTAAATGTTTTACCTTTGTTTGCATCTAAGTGACTCTGCCTATTTTTGATGCACATACATATTTATGTGTTGTTCCCGATCAAAGTTTGTATTGGCCCTATATTTTTATTACAGTGCCCTCCAGTAATAGTGGCACCTTTGGTAAAGTAAAGAAGGCTGTAAAAAGTTGTCTTTATTGTTTAATCCTTTGATCTTTTCTTAACAAAATATACACAAAAATATTATCTCATTGATATAAACAAATTTCAAACACAACACAAGTTTGTACATTTTTTCCAAAAAATGGTAAGTATTTGTGTGGCACAATTATTGCCACTCTTATGAATTAATATGAAGTATATTCCCATTGATATTTTAGTACATCTAGGTGACTAGGAACAGGAAATTGTTCAAGCATGACTTCATGACTCTGTTTCACAGGGGTATAAATATTAGGCAATACATAGGCCAAATTCCCCTTAGTCAATTATCATAATGGCTAAAACGAAGGAATACAGCTGTGATGTGCAGCAAAAAGTTGTTGAGCTCCACAAAATGGGAAGTAGCTATGAGAAAATAGCAAAATCATTGCAAATCCTGATTTCCACCATCAGGGCAATAATTAAGAAGTACACTCAACTAGAAATGTTATGATATAACATTGTTGTTAATGTACTGCCAAGAGGATGGTTTGAGTGGCCAAAAAATCTCAAAGCATCACATTGCAGAAGTTAGTAGCTTCTTGGGGTCAGAAAGTCTCTAAAACTACAATTCGCCATCATTTACATTACCACAAGTTGTTTGGAAGAGTTTTAAGAAAAAAATCTCTACTCTCATCCAAAAACATATGGAAAAGTACCTCATTCCCATGATTAATTATAGTGGTGGTTGTTTAATGTTATTTGGCTTTTTTTCTGCCAGAAGATCTGTACATTTTGTTAGGGTACTGTTATCAAATATCAACAGATATTAAATGAACACCTGACTGCCCTGCCAGAAGGCTTAAAATGGGCCGTGGTTGGATCTTCCAGCAGGACAATGATCCAAAACACACATCAATATCAACACTAAAATGGTTCACTCACCACAAAATCAAGGTCCTACCATGGCCATCCCAGCCATCTGACTGGAACCCACATAAAAACCTGTGGGGTAAATTGAATAGGAGAATCCACCAGCATTGACCTCGGAATTTGAAGGATCCGGAGAGATTCTGTATGGATGAATGGTCTCTGATTCCATGCCATGTATTCTCCAACCTCATCGGGTATTATAGGAGAAGACTCAGAGCTGTCATCTTGGCAAAGACAAGTAGAACAAAGTATTAACTAAAAGTTAAAACTGCCAATAATTGTTCCACATATATATTTTATCTTTTTTTTTAAAAAAAAATTGTTGTGTTTGCAATAGTTTGATAAACATGAGAGCAGAGAAAAGACCAAAAGGTTAAACAATAAGGACATTTCAGCACAGTTTTCTTTGCTCAGGTTTACCAAGGTTGCCATACACACCGGTGTGGGGGGGTATATTAAAACCAAAGGGGAACCTGGCTGCGGAATAAATACACAAGGGGGGAAACACACAAAAAACAAACCAGTATGCAAAGCAATTTTATGCTTTGTCTAGATTAACCTGTAGTGATATGGGTGTTGGTGTGGCAGAACCTGTCCTGGTGTGTGCATTTGGTGTGGCAGAGCCTGTCCTGGTATGTGTGTGTTTGGGTGCCAGTGTGGCAGAGTTTGTCCTGGTGTGTGTGAGGCGGCAATAGGCGCCAGAAATGGAAGCAGAGTCCGGTATGCAGGATAGCCGGGTCCGGTACACAAGAGGTCAATCAGCGTAATGCAGGATAGCCGGGTCTGGTACACAAGGGGTCAATCAGAAAGGTAACAGGAAGGAACAGAGGTCTACATCCTGATCCTCAGTGCTCAGTTTTTGAATGTCCCGGTGTGTGTTTGTGTGTGAATGTGGCAGAGCCTGTCCTGGTGTGTGTTTGTGTGTGTTGGTGTGGAAGAGCCTGTCCTGGTGTGTACTTGGTGTGTCAGCATGGCAGAGCCTGTCCTGGTGTGTGTGTTTGGGTGTCAGTGTTGCAGAGCCTGCCTTGGTGTGTCAGTGTGGCAGAGCCTGTCCTGGTATGTGTGTCTAGGTGTTGGTGTGGCAGAGCCTGTCCTGGTGTGTGTGTCTGGGTGTCAGTGTGGCAGAGACTGTCCTGGTGTGTTTTTGGCCATCTATTTCCTGGCACTTTACTTACTGTAGGAATAAATAGAACTATGTGGTTTTTACTTATCCAGAGATAAAATGCCCTCCTAAATTAGTAGTCACTTCAGACGACACAACTTTATAGGCCCAAAAACCAGTGGGAGGAAAAGTAAAGCTTTTCTGTTATTTACTCTATTTCAATCTGCATATTTTATTAAAAAGGATTCGTGGAAGTAAATTGTGGCTTTCAGACGTCCTGTGTATGATGACTTTTTTTAAAGTGTATTGATTACTCTCAATCCCATCACATTACATCAATATGCGTGAGAAAATCAGGAAAAGATGAGCATGGATGGTGGGCTGGCTCGGTGGCGCAACAGGCCACTTGACTAGACTTCCCCCCAGGCCTTAGGCTGCCAACCCTCCCTTGCCTCTCAAAGACTCTACAAGTGACCAGTGCCCAATGGGCAGGTTCACATTTTCTCCAATTTAAGGTTACAAGTTCCAGTCCAGTAATTCCTGACCATTGGTTCTCCTGCAGACACATCAGAAATTTTAATAAGACCACACACCAAATGTATTTATTACATGTATCAAATTAAAACTAATGTTTACAAAAATATTTTGCTATTTTAAAGCACACAATACAATATTTTCAGGTAGCTGTATATTTGCCATTTGTATATATTCTAGCTTTGTTTTTCATAGCCAAATCTTCTAGGCTGCTCTTGTTATCATAGTGCCTTGCTGTAAACAATACAATGGTTCAATCTAAACTACAAAAAGGGTGTCAAAATGTATTAGTTCAATGGCAAGGAGATCTGGAGAAATACTGAACTTTCCCCTGACAACAGGAGCCAGCATCTCTGACCCTGTGCTGACAGATCTAGTGTAATGGTGGTCAGGAGAGTCTATCCTGATCCTACTGGGATCTCTGATTTATTTCCCCCCGTTGGCTGTTCACAGGTACTGACTTGTATGCAGGCCACTGCTTCTGCTATTCCATGTGGCAGCTCCTCCAATAGCGGTTCAATCAGGAGACCAGGATGCAAACCCAGGTTCAAGGCCTGCCTAAGATTTTAAATGGTCCTTGGCAACTTAGGGCTAGTGGCCCTATAGATCATAGATATGCAGCTGCAAGCTATACTTTTACTTCTGTCTAGTGTAATGTCTGGCTGCAAACTGGTATTACATTGGCTGCCTTAATGGCCTCGGTGTTGGGAGGGGTTTTGGGACCAGCCCACCAAGACTTTCTCTGGTGTGCTAGGTACATGCTTGTGACAACCTCAAACAAATCATGGCATTGAAAATGGGTCAATATCCCTACTTTTAATCTTTGCCTAGCAGCAAAATTGATCATTGCTATTGTTAAAGGCAAAAGGAGAATGTCTGATCGATTTTAAAAAACTGGATAAAAGATGTTTTAAAAGATGTCTATTAACAACCTCAGATTTCATGTTATTGATTCCTTTTTGTCTATAGTTACCACTGAAAGCTACTGCATTCTCCTTCCATATGTGGTTCCCAATTGCCTTTCATATATCTCTCAAACCTGTGTTGTTCTCTTGTTCTGCTACCAACATTGACAACCCTATTCCGTGCTATTTCAGGGGAATAATCTTAATTGCCAGCAGTTTTATTTTCATTTACAATATTTGGTTGATGCTTAGGATGCTATACTTTATTGTTCGTTATTTTTATCAGTTCTTTACTGATAAGCATGCTCATGGTTGCTACAGCGCCATTCTTTACAACTCAGTGTAAGATCCCTACCATTGAGGTGGACACAGATTTAGAAATAGCTCCCAAAACTGTTTAGGTGCAGTGGCAGGGACACAGCAAACTTTAACCCTTTTAAGTCACCTAATATCACCTAATTTGATGACCTTAATACACACATGATTCTAATAAATATTTCAAAATGTTAATAGCTGTGTCAAATTAATTGAAGGAGCAAAATATAAACATTACTTTAAAGCCCTCTCTCCTCAAGTAAATTTATATCTTTTTTTCTTTTTTCAGAGAATGCTTTACATACTAACCTGGCCCACAAAGGTTGGTATAGAGTCTAGAAATTGTTTCCATAACATAATGATTCTACTGAAGCAATGTATCAAAAGCACACAATTCCAAAAGGAAGATAATCTAAGGTATTATAAAATGCATGACATGATTTTTATTTGAACTTTGTGAGCCAGTAGTATTTAGTAAAGATTTTTTTTTAAATAAAGTGTTTTGGAAACGTAAAAATTAAACTATATTCTTGTTTTACTCTCACCTGTAAAATAATAACTGTCACTATTTGTTTTTTTGTTAAAACAAGTAAACATAAACTACTAATTGGTTACAGATTAGACAAACCCCCCATCATGATGAGTTTAGAGAGCTTTGCTATAGTGGGTGGCTTGAAAACTACTACCTGAAATCATATGAAATTATACTGACCCATAATAATCTGGGTCTCAAATCCATTAGATTTAACCTTTTTATCACTTTCCATGCTATTGGTCAAGAAGAAGAAGAAGGTTGAAAACCTTTATTGTTCTTGCTGTAGAGAACAATTTATGCTGCTATAGGTAAAACCTCCTTTCCTCAACTGTCAGTGGATGACATTTTGTTCTTTATAATGTTTTTAAGTGGTCACCATAGAATTTGTGTTGGCTCTGTATGAATTTGTATAATGTTATCATATCTTTATGAAAAAAATCTTTACTTCATGAAATGCAATGAAGTTAGACTGATACAATCATGTTGAAGAGATCAATAACAACTGCTGAAATTTCCTAACCATACATTTAAATCAAAATGAAAAGAAATGTGGATAAGTCCAAATAGCCAAAATAGAGATAGTTCTAGTGCAAAGGACCTATTAATCAAATAATAAATCCCGCTATTTCTAGGCCTCTAGAAGAAGCCGAGCCTAGTCTTGGTGAAACGCGCGTTGAGGTTTTTTTAAGCTCAAGGGCCTTTACTGTTATCTATCTATAGCTCCACTGTTGAAAAAGTAATCTCTTCTTTTGGATTCTAGTACATCCTCTATGCTACCGATGTGCTATTTTTCTTTACCTCTCCTGACGTTTTGCTAACTCGTCTCACTTAGTTTTTCTCTGAAATCATGTCCTGAATAACATTCCACTACCTGAAGCACAAGACTGAGCTTCTGGTTATTTCCTTGTCCCCTTTACCCTCAGTTCCTTACATGTCCATCACTGTTCAGAATTCCACAATCTCTGCAACTACTCCGCTCCTTACCTCCTTACCTTGCACAAGACACTACTAAAATACCCTTGTGATATCCTATTTAGATTATTGCATCTCCCAACTTTGTCCATTCTAAACATGGAATAATTTTCTTATCCCAGTGCTATATCTACGGCAACACTGTGCAAATCGGTCTACTTGTTCCCCATACCCTCCAGAATAAAATGGATGATCCTTTCCTACAGAGACCACAGCAGCATTGCACTCTTCTATATCTCTTCTCTTAACTGTCCTTTCGGCTCTGCCCACAACCTACGTCTCTCTCATAGAATAACATTAGGGCTGACCGATTATTTTTTCGATTAGTCGATTAATCGGATAAGAAAATAAATGTATATTTTTTATTTATTTAAAATAATTTAATAAACAAACAGGATGTTAAAAACAAACAGCAACAAAAACTTTGATAAAAATGCATTTCTTGTTTTTATTTCCCAACCTGCCCCCCCCCTTATGCACATTTGTGCCCAGATATGCCACATGCCTCCCAGATATGTCACATAGCCCCAGATATGCCACTCCGCCCTCCCAACATATACCTCCTGATATGCCTTATACCCCCAGATATGCCTTATACCCCAGTAAGCCTTATACCCCCACTCTGCCCTCCCCAGATATGCCTTATACCCCTTGATATGCCACACTGCCCCAGATATGCCTTATACCCCCCAGATATGCCATAGTGCCCTCATAGATTCACAGAATTGTTCACAGACCCGTTCACAGCACACTGAGTTTCCCCTTAGTTTGCACCCCTTTACCTCTTACTGTACCTTAAGTTAACCCTATTAAATTAATTAAATTTACCCTAAAGACCCCATTAACCATAACTGCTCCTCAATTAACCCTAAAGACCCCATTAACCCTAACTGCACCTAAATTAACCCTAAAGACCCCATTAACCATAACTGCTCCTAAATTAACTCTAAAGACCCCATCAACCATAACTGCTCCTATATAACCCTAAAGACCCCATCAACCATAACTGCCCCTAACTGGGAAGTGCCACATTAGCTCTGAAAAAAACCTTGTCTTATAATCAAGGTCATCTTCTAATCAGACCTCACATGAGGTCTGACTATGCGACTAAGATCCTGATCCCCCGCAGCGCTGCAGGGGACCTGGATCCTCCTGCCTGGTAACCTCAGCTGCTGCCGGCACTTCCATCCGGCGTTTATCACTGAGCACCAGCGAAAGTGCGGGCAGCAGGGGGGAATTCTCTTCTCTGCCAGCTGGCGAACATCTTCTTGATGAACGCAGACAACCCCGCTACTGCTTGTACTTCTGCTGTAGCTTCTATGACGCAGCACCGGCATTGCATGACCTTATGGTGCTCATAGAAGTTTCGACGGAACACCCGCTGCCCCCACCAGACACCAGGGAGTGAGGAGCACTGGAAAGTCGAGGGTCGGAGTCTTGTATGGGTGGCATAAGGCTTTTCTGGAGGCAGCGTGCCCCATGATATGCCTTTTAACCCCCTGTATGCCACTCTGCCTCCAGAAATGCCCTTTAACCCCCTATATGCCACTCTGCCCCCAGAAATGCCTTATACCCCTATATGCCACTCTGTCCCATGATATGTCTTTTAACCCCCTATATGCTACTCTGGAGACATTTCTTGAGGCAGAGTGGCATCTAGGGGGTTAAAAGGCATTTCTGGAGGCAGAGTGGCATAAAGGGGGTATAAGGCATATCAAGGAGGCAGAGTGGCAAGCCTGGGGGCAGATGTGCATAACTTGGGGGGGAAGGTTGGCAAAAAAAGGAAATTAAAACAAAAACGTTTTCTCAATCATAGCTTTTATTAAGTATGAAAAAATACTTTACATGAATTAATGTTTACTAGTAAAACTTTTTTTCTATAGGGTCGTCTTATATTCAGGCTTCTTCTTTTTTTCCTAAATTAATATTCAGATTTTGGGGGGTTGTCTTAAAATCAGGATTGTCTTATAATCAAGCAAATACGGTAGTAACTGCTGTGAGAGACATTAAATGAACCGAAGTATCGGATCCGAACTTCATCGCATACACACCCCCCACCGGCTGTTGTAGAGGAGGATCCAGATCCCCTGCAGTGCTGCGGGGGAGCTTAGTTTTATTTTCCGACCTCTAGTTGAGGTCGGATTATAAAACGAGGGGTATTTTTCAGAGCATTTGCTTTGAAAATACCCTCATCTTATAATCGATAAAATCGATTCAACTAATATATTTTCATTATCGATTATATCGATTAGTTATTGCAGCCGTAAATAACATTTCTTTCCACTCACATCTCTTGGATTTTATTTATGTTGTACATATTTAATGTAATTCTCTACCTCTTTCGGTCAGACTCTTCCCTCTTATTCTAACTTTAAATGTTGAATAAAGCCCGCCTATTCAGAGGAGCATACAGTATATTCTAATACCCACAACTTGCATTGTGAAAACAAATAACCTGCTCTCCCTACCTTTGAAATGCTGACTTCTCCTGATGACTCAATCAAATCACACTCACCTGAGCTTCTGTCTCATTACCCCTTAACCACCTAATTGATTATAAGCTTCACCTTCTGTTCCAGTATATCTTGCATGTGTTATTGTTATGGACAATTTTGTGTATTGTATCACAATCACATTTTTAATGTAATTGTTATTTTTTACTCTTCCCTATTTGTAATAGTGCTACGGAACGTGCAGGCAGCTCTGTAAATAAAATGTAATGCAATAATGTTTTGGTTTTCTAAGTTTAAGTGTTAATATAATTGTTACTCATACATGCATGCTCATACTTACACACACATTTAATGCACACCCCCTCATGCTAACAGACATACACATTCACTCTAACATACATACATACTCCCCTCATCCCTTACCTCCCCAGTGGATTGTTTCAGGTGCTCCTTTTACTCAGTGGGTTCAAGTAAAATCCTGTTACGTGACCCCTTCACAATCCCTTTTTTTATTTTTTTAAGAAATCAGTCCTTTTTTAAGATGAGCTGTACCCCTGCAATCTGAGCTTTAACTAAGGCCTTACTAAATTACTGTGTTACTAAAACGCACACCATTTTCCTATTTCTAGTATCAGGTGAAAAATAAATGGTCAAAAATATTGTGCTGTTTTGTTTTTTTACACAGATGTAGTTTTTCCATGTTTATTTGTTGTATATTATATTAGGACTAGAACTGATTAAAATACAAAACAGAAGAATCTCAAAGAATCTAACTGGAGAAAACCAAAATAGAATATAGAAAAAAGATCAGGTACGTTTGACATACGTGAAAATACTGTTCCTTACAAACTGCTCATTGGCAATTACTCCCACACCTATCATAATGTGTTTAAGTGGTAATGTAATATTATTATTATTTGCTGATTTATATAGTGCCATTATATTCAGCAGCTCCGAACATGTGATACATGGGATACACGTGGCAAGTAAAATGCTTACACCCAAAGTTATTTTATTGTGATAGCAGTCTTTGTACAACAAAACCCTCCACAACTCTTTTTATTCCATTAACAGAATGGTGTCCATTGAAGAACAATGCATATTATCAGTGCTGTTAATACTTCCAGAGAATAAGGACCAGGAATTTAATATCAACAAGTTACACACATCAGGTTGGATACTTATAGAATTATATATTTGGATGAGTTGATAATGATTCTATAAAATATATGTGATGTCACTTTTATATCCGGTTGCTATCCATTGTATGCAGCTAAAGATAAACACAACTGTTCACATCTCTGAGGAAATAAACAAAGCAATGGTAGTGTGAAGAAACATAGTAACTGAACATTGAACAATTATATTATAATCACATACTATGAAACATTATGATATCATAAGGTTCACGTAACAGAGAGTGTGAGCTGCACTGAAGATAAGAGCTCTGTACAAGGTAAGAAGGTTGGGGGGAGGAGGGAGAACTGTACAAGCGTCATTGTAGATGAGAGAGGGGAGGTTTTATTTTGGCTTCATTTGGTTTTATTTTCTACATAATTACCTATTTTTAATTACTCATTTGTTTTTTTAAGTTTTTATTAAGCATTTGATTACTGATCCTTTACTTTCCATCAAGAGCTGTAGCATATAAAACATTTGACTATTGTTTTTACATATTTATTCTTAACATATATATGTATTTCCTAATGATTGATCTTTATATATCAGGGGAGTCCAACCTGCAGCCCTCCAGCTGCTGCAGGACTACATCTCCCATACTCCTCAGCCAGCCCCTTAGCTGAAAGAGCATCATGGGAGATGTAGTCCTGCAGCAGCTGGAGGGCCGCGGTTGGGCACCCCTGTTATATATATTAGCTGTACAACTTGGGGAGCTTAAGCTAGGAGCTAGTTTTACTTTTTTTTCTCTTTGTCCCTTTATATTGGGATTCAAATGTATACACTTGTATAAGTGGTGCTATTTTTCACCGTACTGTTTTTTGCAGTTTCTTTTTCTTTTTACCTATTTCTAACATACTATATTATTTTTATTTCGCCTCTTACAAATACCAACTATTTTATACTTATTGTGGAAAAAATATGCTTTTTGAAAGATACGCATACGTATCATAATACATAATAAGTACACTACAAAATCTTGTAGAAAGCCTTCACAGAAGAGTAAAGGGTATTATGGGCGCAACACCATTTTAATGCCCAGCAAGCTCATATAGTATATGTCAGTGTGGCAATAATACCAATAGCATCAGGGAATTCTGCTATTTCATAATTATGTTTTCTCACTGGTCTATAGGAAGAAATTTGAATTAGGGCACTGAATGTAGTCGCTTGTGATCTTAATCATCTACATAAGCAGGTGCAGGCTGAAATGAAATTGCCCCCCCCAGTCCAAAAGTCTCCACAAAGAGCTGGTACACATTAGATGGCACTTTGTCAAGAATTTTGGACCAACCCAGAGAGCCAGGAATCCAGCGAGGTCACGTATGAATGTTTATATGTAATGTGTATGTGAGCATTAATGTGTATGTGAGCACCCATAACGAAGGGTAAGTGTGTGATCTGTAATAGTGGTGTGAGGTGTGATAGAGTGGGTATCTTTTAATGTCAGTGTGTGTTTGTGAGAGAAAGTGTATATGTGTAACTTTGTGTTACAGTGAGTGTGTATGTTTTAAGGGAGCACTTAGCTGTTCCTGCACACACAGCCAGAATTTGCCAGCCCTCCCCTGCAATTCTATCAAGGTTTGCTTAAGGTATGTATATTTGGGCTGTAAAAAGTCATGACATAGCACAGCCCATGACCTTTGAACCAAATGTGTGCTTTACTATCAATGATGAATGTTGTCAGCAACATAATTGTTAAAATATTCTTGACAAGTTATGTACAAACGTAAAAAATATAAACATCACTCGGTTTTACAAGATGTTATAATGGAATGCAGTTTTGTTATACATGATCACATTTACTACAATGTTAACAGGTCAAAGTGTTTGGTATATAATATGACACGTCACCTCACGAGGTGTTCATGTTTTGAACAAAACAATTATGTGTTAACATAAGATCTGCTTTATCCGTATGTACCATAACAGCCAGTAACATATCACATGCTTTTCATAGTGATAATTGCATAGAACATAGAAACATAGAATTTGATGGCAGATAAGACCCATTTGGCCTATCTAGTCTGCCCATTTTATCCTGCTGTAACGATTCAAATCCTGATAGGTCATTGGTCTTGTTTGATTAAAAATAGCCTTACCCCTTATGCCAACCCCCAGCCCACTCACTGTATTAACCTCTACCATTTCTGCTTAGTAGTTATTCCATTGTTGGTCCAAGCTCTCAGGTTACATTGACATCCCTTAGTATTTTCTGATGTAACCATTCATAGTTATTATAGTGTTTCTCGCTATTTGTTTTTTTTCTGACTGAGGTCCCTTCCCTTCATTATCCTTTGTAAAAACTAAACAAATATTAATTGAGGCAGTCAATTAAACCTTTACCCTTATTTACATGATTCCATTTGTCTTGTCTATTTTTCTTCTTTTATATATATGTCTAAAAATGTATTATCCTTTTTCTTTATTAACCAACAATTTTCTTCTATGTGCACTTTGGAGCATCTAACAATGCGTTTGCTTTTTAAGACTAGCTTTGTATTTACTCTTATATTCCCCATTCTGAGTTTGCTTATGGTTCTTAAATGCTGCCTTCTTAAATATATACACCACATTTGTGGAGTACCCCTGTGATTTGCTTGTTCTTATGGTCTTACTAACAAGTATAATGTTATATCTCCCAGCCCAGTGGTTCTTAACCTTGTTGGAGGTACTGACCCCCACCAGTTTCATA